>JAOTQR010077865.1:0-11776 GCA_025774065.1 Solanum ossicruentum | reverse complement strand
TGAGGAGTGTGTTTGTAAAGATGCAAAATGCGATTAATTGTGCTAAAGGTGGCCTTTATTAAGAGATGCATTTTTTGGGGAAGCTCATTCGATCATTACTTATACTTATCTCTGTAAGAAGGAAAGCAAGACCTACTTTTTCTTGCCAGTCATAACAACCAGAACGGGTTAGCCTTCTGATGACCCCTTTGGTGCGGACCAAGCTCCGCCCGCTAATCCAGTCGCTCCCCGGGGGGTGGTAGTAATAGCTTTTTTCCGTGCACCAACTAGGACTTCCGACTTCACTTAAATTTTTACCCGCCAAATTCACTTGATTTCATATTCATTCACCATAAGTTAGTTAAATTTAAAATATACCTCAATCCCAACAATCTTTCCCGAATGAGCAATTGACCTCCATTAAGCTAATTATGGGGTCTAACACCTCACACTTGAATTGGAAGCCCTACCTCTTTCTCCTACATCTAGTGTTCTCAAGGAATTCTAAGTGTGAAGAATGGTGAATAATACACATGGGTCTTGTTTTAAGGATCTATTCAAGCCAAACTATCAAGGGTTAATTAGATGTGGATTGAAATAGATAAAAATACCCCTCATTAAAACTGTCGCTTTAGTCTACGAAACCCTGTCTATGAGTCGTAGATCATTCAATGGGTCATAAACAGCCTCTCGTGAATGAGGGGTCTTGAAATTTGAGCTATTGAAATGGTCCTGAAAATTGAGCTACTAAAATTTGTCAAGAAACCTATTTTATGAGTCGTAAAATACTGTATGAGTCATATATGTCTCACATCTTAGCCTCAGACTTAGAAGAATTCACCACATCACCTGGGATTTTATGAGACCCATTCTACTAGTCATAAACCAGATTACGAGTGATACATATCCCTCTTAATCTTTCTACTACAGTTTTTCTTAGTCTTTTCTCAGTAACCTCTGCACCTCCATTCCAGATCAGGTAGAAGGAATTAGGGGGTGTTACATGCACTGATTTTTTATTTCCTCCAGCGACTTGTGGGGAGATTTTGAAGTAACAAATTCGAAAAAAATTGTGAACATAGATTATTATATGTAGAAAAATTATTTTCAAATTATTGTTTCTCTTCAAAAGTTTATCGATCAGCTTGTACTATAACCTCATGGATATCATGAGATGATGCACCAAACAGATCAAGTGTGGACTCTTGATGATTCGAACTTTCAAGAAATTCAGGATAATCCTTTTTTTTTGGGTGGGGGTGGGGGAAAGGGAGGGGTTATTGACTAGTGAGTATTTGTGAGTGACTGGTAGTTATCTTTGATGACTCAATTGATGTGCTAAGACTCGTATAGTAGTATCTTTTTAATTTATTGTAGAACAAAGGTTTAAAGAACCAAAACTTAATGCACAATTGTGAGAAGATTACACTTATGTATCAATCTTTGAATAGATTCTTTTGTAATTAAATGAAACAAATTTCATTTTCAGTTCACCGAATTAAAAAGAGTTTTTAGGATATAATTAGAGTCCACATTATCAATATTTGATGTTAAAATCTATCAACTCCCTTTCCCTCCGTTAATTAATTACTTCTTCTACTTCAACAGAGAAAAGAAATTTAATCTTGAAAGGAAATCACAAACTGCTATTTGAGTTTGACCAAACTATTATGTCCACTAGTGCCAAACACACCGCCTTGAAAGTTAAAACCAAATAGACCAGATGCAAATGAAAAAGAAACAAGACTCCCTCCTTGAAAACATCTCTAAAAACTTAATAGTTATTAAAATTAGATTTTCCAAAGACATTAAACTGAAATTATATCCTTATTTATTTATTTAACCTTTACTAATATATAAAATATTTATCAAATCAATACATATGTCAAGTTTGAGCAGTATCTAAGTTTAATTCAATTCATTAATATTTTAATACTTGAATCAGATAGAATATATCAAATTCAATATCTTCCCCCTATCTAAATAGAATAGGTGGATCCTCATGCAAATATCACTTGTCTATTTACAAGTCCCTCTCAAGTTAAAAAAATTTTCCTCTCTTATTTGTTAGTAGAGTTATGAGATGTTCATGTGTTTAAATTATTTTTGAAAGTTGGGATCTTATGACTGAGGGACTCATTAGTTTAGTAAATAGTATAGTACTAATTCTTATGTTTCTTTTAATTTGTACACTATGCTTTTTGTATTCGCCTTAAAATATTAATCAAATGATTATTTTATTTAAAACAATTCTTGTTAACTGAAATTAGTATATATTGAAAATATTAATTTGACTACTAGTACTTTAATAAGTGTAGGAAATTAAAAGATTACCAATACCTTTGCTAGTCAAGCTTTCATGTATTCTTAAATATTTGTTATATAAAGTTAGAGATGTTTGACCAAGATTTTTGTCACGACCCGAATATGGGCGTGATGGCACTTGCCTCAATCCCACCAAGACAACTCAGCCTATAACTGAACTATAACATTAAAAGTACAAAATTATAACAAAATAAAAGTTCAACTTAGTGAAAATCCCCCAAAACTTGGTTGTCACGTGCACAAACTTCTAATGTATTACAGTAGAATCGAAAAAAAACACAAATATCAAATGATATTGTCTCTCGAATAGAACAAAATCATAAATGGGATTAAGAAGTCAGCTGGGATGGCAAACAACTACCTCTCGCAATCTCCACAGGAAGCCTCGAATAGGAGAGAGTAGAGAGTATCACGATGAATCGGGCTCATAACCTACAAAATTGTTGTAACAAGGGGGGTGAGTACCAAACACATGGTACTCCGTAAGTGAACTAATAAACACAAAGTTAAGTAAATAGAATACTGATACCCCTATGAACCAAAACCCCCACAACCACAACCTGCATAAAATACTTAGTAAGGGATAATCCATAACACTTAACAGATAGCAACAGCAAGAGCAAGTACAGATCAAATCAACGATATCAATAACACACATAAGGACTCAAACATCCATATCACACTTCTTTTGGGAGATAGGTTCTTTGACATTGAGCATATTAAGTTATTTTAATATGTTTTCCTTCATTATTATCGTGCCGGGATGTGGCACCCGATCCAATATATATATAGATATGTGTCGGAACGTGACACCCGATCCAATATGTATATGTGTCGGAACGTGACACCCGATCCAATATGTGTCGGAACGTGACACCCGATCCAATATATGTATATGGGTCGGAAGGTGACACCCGATCCAATATATGTATATGTGTCGGAACGTGATACCCGATCCAATATATGTAATTAATTATTCTTTGTGATTACTTCTCACTTCATCACCAATATTTCATCAAGTTTTCCTTATTCAAGGCATCACCTTGAGAAATTAAGTTCAAAATTATTATGGGTTTCATGGTCTTGGGATTGCAGATCAATCACAACTATATATCAGCCAACCAAACCACAACAATTAATTCACAAGTCAATTATCAGCATAGGATAACTATCCAATTCAAAATATTTCGATCAAAGCCTACGTAAATCATTCTCAATACCTCACACAAGAAGTATAAGATTCTATATACTTAACAAAGGTTAAGAAATTCACTTGCCTTAGCCAAAGACACTCAATCAAGCATGTGAGCCTTCCCCTTCCGAATGGAATCTGTAGCACCACAATCTAATTAAATAAATTATCACAATAAGATGTTAAACTAATAATACCCATATTACTATATGTCTAATCCTAAATATCAATTTTAGAATTAAGTCTTAATTCCTCAAAAAACATAATCTAACGAAGAACCCAAACACACTGGCAAAGGTGTCCAAAATTCTTTACGAATGCAGAGTAGTTAATTTTGAAATTAATTCATCAATTTCTATTATCACAACATCTGCCTACACTTCCAATTTCCATATATAAAATTCCAATTAATAATGTGATAACCAATAATTATAAGGAAAGAATAAATAAAATATACCTGTATATATATATCTGTATGAACAATTAGATTGAATGTTGCAGTAATCTGACAGAGCATGTCAGATTGTTTCCAATTTAAAATTCCAACTATTTCAATTACAATAGTGACTACCATAGTGCTAAATATTATATATATATATATATACTCTTTCATAGTCGTTTATCCTTAAGAATGTTAAAAATTTCTTACCTGAAAGTAAACAATGGTGGAGACTTGATATTCCGCTCTGAAACCCTTCTCTTCTCTTTCTTTTTACTTTTCAAATTATATTAAAAGAATTACACCCTAATAATTAATTTTTCTATATATACTAAGTGAAATAGGATATTTAATAAGTTATTAATTTAGTCTCCTAATTAAACTAGTTATCTAAATTTACCCATAAATTAAATAGTCATAGTTACTGAATAGTCCACAATACCCACTTAAAATATTTCAAGATAAATCTTTTAGGACATCGAGAGGACTAATTCTCAAAATAACCTAACGGGTCATTACATTATCCACCACTAAAAGTCATGTTCATCCTCGAACATAAGGTAGAGGAATGTAACTGAAGCTTCGAAGAGAAGAGGATACTTAGCACGCGTGCTAGACTCTGTCTCCCAAGTCCCCTCTCTGACTAGACGGTTCTTCCATTGCACCTCCACGAAAGCATCTTCTTTGTTTCTAAGCTTTCAAACTTGTTTATCCACAATAGATATAGGCTTCTCCACGAATGACAAGTCTGGACTCAATGCCACTGAATCAAATGAGAGCACATGAGACTCATCGGGCACATACTTTCGGAGCATGGAGACATGGAACACAAGATATACAGATGATAGGCTAGGTGGTAAGGCCAGTTTGTAGGCTAAGCTTGCCCTTCCTCCTAAATAGCATCATACCCTTCATAGGTGATATTCTGGGCCAAATGTGATCGCCCTCCATAAACTCTAATGCTCAGAACCTCCTATCCACATAACTCTTTTGCCGACTTTGGGCAATCAACAATCTACCCTGAATCATGCGGACCTGCTCCATGGCATCGCTCAAAAAATCTGCATCTTATGAGTTTGTCTCAGCAGAATCAAACCAACCAATCGGTGATCTACACCGTCTACTATACAATGCCTCGAATGAAGCCATCTGAATACTGGAGTGATAGCTATTATTGTAGGCGAACTCTGATAAGGGTAAGTGTTGGTCCCAACGGGTGCCAAAATCAATCACACACGCTCGCTGCATGTCCTCTAATACCTGAATAGTCCGTTCAGACTGTCCATTTTTCTGAGGGTGAAAGGCTGAGCTCATATCCATCTAAGTACTTAGACCATGCTGCAAGGCCTTTTAAAAATGTGAAGTGATGAGTGAACTCCGATCAGAAACGATACAAACTAGCATACCATGCAATCTGACTATCTGACTGATGTAAAGCTCAGCTAACTTCTCTACTGTGTACTTGACCTTAATTGGAATGAAATGGGCAGACTTAATCAATTGATACACAACCACCCAGATAGAGTCATAATCGCCCACAGTAGTGGTAAAACCCACCATAAAATCCATAGTGATTTGCTCTCACTTCCATGTAGGAATGGACATCCTCTGAAGCTCACCTCCAGGCCCCTGGTGCTCACACTTGACTTACTGGCAAGTCAAAGACTTAGCCACAAATTTTGAAATATCCTTCTTCATACCATACCACCAATAGTGCTAACTTAGGTCATGATACCTCTTTGCTGCTCCTAGATGAATAGAGTAACGAGTACAGTGAGCCTCTTCAAGAATCAATTTAATCAAATCACCTACCTTAGGCACACAAACTTGACCTCTAAACCTTAAAAGACCATCAGGATCAAGCACTGCTTCCTTAGCCTCTCCTCTAGTCACATTGTCTCTGATGAGACATAATTTCTCATCCGTATACTGACGCTCTTGAATTTGGTCCATCAAGGAAGAACGAGCCTCAAGGAAAGCAAGTACACTGCCCTTATTGGAAAGCTATAACCTAACTAGGCCATTGGCTAGACGCTGAACATCCCTGGCCAAAGGCCTCCTCCACTCGAATGGTGGCTAGACTCCCCATGCTAGAAGTCTTTCTACTCAAGGCGTCAGCCACAATATTTGCCTTCCCGGAAGATATAGGATGGTTAAATCATAGTCCATTAGGAACTCCATCCATCTACGCTGCCTCAAATTTAGATCCCTTTGACTGAATATGTACTGGAGGCTTTTATGATCAGTGAAGACCTCACAATGTACACCATGTAAGTAATGATGCCACATCTTAAGAACAAAAACCACAACTGCTAGCTCTAAGTCATGGATAGGATAATTTTTCTCATGAACCTTCAATTGTCAAGAAGCATAGGTAATCTCTTTACCCCTTTGCATCAACACACCGCCTAACCCCACTCCTAATACATCGTAATATGCTGTAAAGTCCACACCTGTCTCAGGTAAGGTCAGAATGAGAGATGAAGTCAACAAGGTTTTGAGCTTTTGGAAGCTTACCTCACACTCATCGCTCCAATGAAAGGATATATTCTTCTGAGTTATCTAGTCAGTGGGGATGCAATGGAAGAAAACCCCTGAATAAATCATCGATAATACCCTGCTAACCCCACAAAACTATGAACCTCGGTAGCTCATCCACATTCTAACTGCCTATACCTTAGCCGGATCTACTCTAATCCCCTCTTTAGACACCACGTGCCCTAAGAATACCACCGAATCAAGCCAAAACTCACACTTGGAGAATCTTGCATATAGTTTTTCCTCTCTCAACCTTTGTAGCACTATCCTCAAGTGACTAACATGATCAACCTCAGTCTTGGTATACACCAAGATGTTATCGATGAATACTATGACAAAAGAATCTATGTGCGGACGAAACAACCTATTCATGATAACCATGGTGTTAGTCAACCAAAAGGAATAACCAAAAATTCATAGTGGCCACAACGAGTTCAGAAAGTTGTCTTAGGAATATATGATGCTCTATTCTTCAGTAGATGATAACCAGACCTCAAGACAATCTTAGAGAACAAAGCTGCCCCCTAAAGCTAATCAAACAAGTCATCAATACGAGGAAGCGGATATTTGTTCTTGACAGTCACTTTGTTCAGCTGCCTATAACCAATACACATTCTCATGGACCTTTCTTTCTTTTTCACAAACAAGACCGGGGCACCCCAAGGTGACACACTAGGACGAATAAACCCTTTTCTCAGTAAATCTTGAAGTTGCTCCTTTAATTCCTTTAACTTAGCTGAAGCCATTTGATATGGAGGGATGGAGATGGGCTTTGTGCCTGACTCTAAGTCAATAGGAAAGTCAATATCCCTATAGGGAGAAACACCTGGAAGGTCAGTGGGAAACACATCGACGAACTCTTGAACTACCAGAATAGACTCCATAGAAGGTGGATCAACGTTAGTATCCCGAATGAAAGCCAAGTAAGACATACACCCCCTATCAATCAGTTTCTGAGCATGGACGTATGAGATGACTCTGCTTGGATAAGAACTACTATCACCCTTCCACTCAATTTTTTGTACCCCGGGCATGGCTAAGGTTATCATTTTTGCATAGCAATCAAGAGTAGCATGATATAGGGAAAGCCAATCCATCCTTAACATAACATCAAAATCTACCATCTCCAGAATAATCATATCTACCCAAGTATCATACCCAGACAAAGAAACAAGACAAGATCGATACACTCGATCCACTTCTAAAGGCTCACCTACTGGTGTAGAAACATGAATGGGCACAGGCATACGATCACATAGCAAGTCAAATCCAAGTTAAAAGTAGGTTGACATATAAGAGTAGGTAGATCCAGGATCAAACAATACAGGCGGAGATCGATCACAAACCGGGATAATACCTGTGACGACTGCATCCGAAGCCTTTACCTCGGGCCTCCCTAGAAATGCATAGCAATGTGGCCCTTTACACCGCTTGTCTGTGCAATGCCTCTACCTCCACTCTGTGGAGCTAAAGAACTACTCATTCCTCTACCTGGAATGAGGCCACCTCTATTTGTCTAACCTCTGCCTCGCCCTCTATATGGTGGTGCTGCTGGTGGTCTATTCTGAAATGAAGATTTGGGGTAGGGCAAACCTTGTCCCCCCAATAAGGGATACTGCCGTCTAAAGTGATCAGGGTCTCCACACTCATAACAAAACTTCTGACTCTGGGATTGACGTGCAGATCCTGATGAATTACCATAGTTGTCTCTCCCTGTAGACCCATGATATGTTTGACCACCCTCAGAAGCAGGTAATGATGCATGAACTGGTCCTCGACGCTAGGATGAGCCACACCCTCTATAGAATCCTCTACCTCCAAATGAGGTACCAGAAATTGACCAGATGCACGGGCCCTCTTAGGGTTCCTAAACGCTTCCCTCTCCATCATCTCTACCTCCTTAGTAGCACTTACAACAGGCTGGAAAGAGGCCCCATCTTTAGATACTCTACACACCGCCTGTCGGACAGAATAGGTCAACCCTCTCACAAACCTACGAACCTTCTCTGTCTCATTTGGAATAATAGCTTTTGCATGTCTAGATAGTTGACCAAAACGGGTCTCATACTCAGCGAGTGATAAGCCCTCCTATTTGAGACTTTCAAACTTTAGCCGACTCTCCTTCCTCACACTCCAAGAAAAGTAGTAGAGAACATCTCCCAAGACACTGTGGGAGATCCCACAGGCAAAGATCCTGAACATATCCTCCACAATTCTCTAACCGGCCCAAGCAGCTGAAGAATAACATATCGAACCCCATGTGACTCAGCTAAGCCAAGAACATCCAACAGTTCCCTACAAGTAGTTAGAAACTCATGAGCATCCTCCGTCCTTGCACCCTGGAATTAAGGTTGGGTTCATCTTCCTAAACATCTCATAGCAGCGCTACTCACTCTCAGTCAAGGTAGCCATAGGTGCACCCCGGACCTTAGTAGCTGGTGCAGGATCAATCTCAAATCTAGTACCCACTGGTGGCTGCTCTACCAGATCATGGATCAGTGGAACATGATGCTGATCTGGGGTCTGAGATCCTCCTTCTGTTTGAGAACCGCCTGGCGTGCCTCTCATATTACCACTCGGACCAAGGCTCTCAAGCATATTCAGCATCCTCAATAAAGCATCCTGCAAAATCGGTGTAGCTGCATGCTCTGAAGGAACTTGGTTCCCTCTAAGGTCAGCCGTAGGCTTTGAAGAGACCTCTTTAGCATGACCTCTCACTGGTGCCGCTCCATGAGCACTCCCTCTTGCTAGAGTTCTACCCCTACCTCTAACTGGGGCCTCAACAACTGCCTCAGGAGCTGCCTCACCTCTACCACTAGGAACAGTAGTTCTAATCCTCGCCATCTGTCAAGGAACACAGGCATACTTACTACCAATAAACTTCACTATGCACGATAAGAGATAATAAATAAAGGGAGGTTCCTAACAGTCTCTATAGCCTCTCAAAGATAAGTACAAATGTCTCCACACCGACCCTTGAGACTCTACCAAGACTCAGCTTGTATGCACGTGAGACCTATGAACCTAAGGCTCTGATACCAACTTTTCACGACCCAAAAATGGACGTGATGGCACTTGTCTCAATCCCACCAAGACTGGTCAGCCTACAACTGAACTATGACATTAAAAGTGCAAAATTATAACAAAATGAAAGTTCAACTTAGTGAAAATCCCCCAAAACCTAGTTGTCACATGCACAAGCTTCTAACGTATTATAGTAGAATAAAAAAGAAACGCAAATATCAAATGATAATGTCTCTCGAATAGAAGAAAATCATAAATGGGAGTAAGAAGTCAGTTGGGATGGCAAACAACTACCTCTCGCAATCTCTATAGGAAACCTTGAACAGGGGAGAGTAGAGAGTATCACAATGATCCGGGCTCGTAACCTACAAAATTGTTGTAGCAAGGGGGGTGAGTACCAAACACACGGTACTCCACAAGTGAACTAATAAACACAAAGTTAAGTAATACAAAATACCGATACCCCTAATACTCCAACCAAAACCCCCACAACCACAACTTGCATAAAATACTTAGCAAGGGACAGTCCATAACACTTAACAGATAGCAATAGCAAGAACAAGTACACATCAAATCAACGATATCAATAACACACATGAGGACTCAGGCCTCCATATCACACTTCTTTTGGGAGATAGGTTCTTTGACATTGAGTATATTAAGTTATTTTAATATGTTTTCCTTCATTATTATAGTGCCGGAACGTGCCACCCGATCCAATATATATATATATATATATATATAGATAGATAGATAGATATGTGTCGGAACGTGACACCCGATCCAATATATGTATTTGTGTCGGAACGTGACACCCACTCTACTATATGTATATGTGTCGGAATGTGACAACCAACCCAATATATGTATATGTGTCAGAATCTGACACTCGATCCAATGTATGTATATGTATCGGAACGTGACATCCGATTCAATATATGTAATTCATTATTTTTTATCATTGCTTCTCACTTCATCACCAATGTTTCATCAAGTTTTCCTTATTCAAGGCATCACCTTGATCTCTCAAGGTTCAAGATTATTATTTGATGCCTTAAGAGATCAAGTTCAAGATTATTATTGGTTTCATGGTCTTGGGATTACAGAACAATCACAACGATATATCAGCCAACCAAACCACAACAATTAATTCACAAGTCAATTATCAGCATAGGATAACTACCCAATTCAAAATATTTCGATTAAAGCCTACGTAAATCATTCTCAACACCTCACACAAGAAGTACAAGATTCTATATACTTAACAAAGGTTAAGAAATTCACTTGCCTTAGTCAAAGACACTCAATCAAGCACTTGGGCCTTCCCCTTCCGAATGGAATCCGTAGCACCACAATCTAATTAAATAAATTATCACAATAAGATTTCAAACTAATAATACCCATATTACTATATGTCTAGTCCTAAATATCAATTTTAGAATTAAGTCTTAATTCCTCCAAACAACATAATCTAATGAAGAACCCAAACACACTGGCAAAGGTGTCCAAAATTCTTTACGGATGCAGAGTAGTTAATTTTAAAATTAATTCATCAATTTCTATTATCTACTACATCTTCCTACACTTCCTATTTCCATATATAAAACTCCAATTAATAATGTGATAACCAATAATTATAAGGAAAGAACAAATCAAATATACGTGTATATATATTGTATGAACAATTAGATTGAATGTTGCAGTACTCTGACAGAGCATGTCAGATTGTTTCCAATTTAAAATTCCAACTATTTCAATTACAATAGTGACTACCATAGTGCCAACTAATATATATATATATATATATATATATATATATACCTTGATAACATAGTTGTTTATCTTAAGAATGTTAAAAATTTCTTACCTGAAATTAAACAATGGAGGAGACTTCATATTCCGCTGTGAAACCCCTCTCCTCTTCTCTTTCTTTTTACTTTTCAAATTATATTAAAAGAATTACACCCTAATAATTGATTTTCCTATACACACTAAGTGGAATAGGATATTTAATAAGTTATTAATTTAGTCTCCAAATTTAACTCATTATCTAAATTTACCTATAAATTAAATAGTCATAGTTACTGAATAATCCATAATACCCATTTAAATTTTTCAAGATAAGACATCGAGAGGACTAATTCTCAAAATAACCTAACAGGTCATTACAATTTTATAAAGGGTAAGATGACATGATCAAAGTGTTAGACCCCATAATTCTTTAAATTAAGGATAACTATACAATTGGGAAATTTTGTTGTGGACGTTGGGTAATTTAA
>JAOTQR010077863.1:0-11781 GCA_025774065.1 Solanum ossicruentum | reverse complement strand
AGAGAGAGAGAGAGAGTGATCAAATACAAATTTGACTTATCTACACAGTGTAATTTTCCAACGAAGGGGTGTCGCTCGACACCCCTCGCCATAGGGTAGATCCCCCCATGCTTACAAACCAACAAGCTGCATCTAACCTTTATGCATTAGGGGTCAATGGGTTCTCGAGCACTCACAAAACTATATGTGGGTCTGCCCCACATAGTGGGGATCATCAAGATTTTAGTATGAATCATCATATTCAAAATGATTGTAGCTTGATTTTCAATGGGGCCCATGAAATAACATTTTCAGGTAGCACAATGGCACCTGGTTCAAACATTGAAAATGTGATAATCAATAAATTGGGAGCAAGTAATGCTAATTTGTAGCAATATATTGGTGGACGAAACATGTTTGATCCAAGAAACATCCTTGCGACATTAAATGTAGAAGATATTGAAGGAAGTGATTCAAATGAGTGAAAAATTTGTTATGTGTATTTCAATTTCAATAATATGGATGATGTCCTACAAATCCTGAATCTCCAAATGCAGCCTTACCTTATCAACTGGCAGTGATTTTGTGCTTCTATCTCATTTTGATTACTACTCTTTATTTATTTGAAATACCAGATTGATAGAATTGACTTTTATGATAATTACTCAAGCAATAAAATTATCTTAAAAAGTCACATTCTACATATGTAGATGACAACAATATAGAGTGCCCTGTTTTCAAGAACAACAAATTTTTATATGAAAAATTAACATGATGATCCAATTTAATGCCACAAGCAGCAGGCCAATAACAAGCAACCAAAATTTTATTTATGTTTTAGTAAAAATAGAATGATAAAATTTAAGTTTAGCATTGAAACTTTGTTATTTTGATATTTATGCCCTTTGTAAAACCTATTATTTATTAAAACTCAGAGGTTCTATTTCTATACGTGGCTTTATAAAAAAAATGTCATTTATATGACTTTAATAGTTTCCTTATTAGAAAAATCAATGTCTAGCCATAAAAGTGGAAAAACAGTAAATTAATATTTGAATGAAGAAGCTTCTATAAGAGGATAATCTTTTCAAAAAATCTATTGTTGTAATTCCATTATAAGTAAAATTCATAGAGTGAAACTATAAAAAAATGATTTGAAAAAAAAAAAACTTAGCTTTTATGATGATGTGTAGTTTTATAAACAAAGAGATATTTATTATACTTTTATTTTCTTTAAGAGAGCAGCATTCACAATAATACGATGGTAATTCTTAAGATAGCTCAAATTCAGTATTTTAATTGACGAAGAATAAAACTTCTCATGTTACTTCTCATTTTTTTCTCCACTAGGTATGTTATTGTTGTTATGTTACTTCTATTTGTAGGTAAAATGTGTAGGAGGATCCCTTTGGTCCTGCTTCTTCTTCTTTGGATTGTCAGTATCTTTCATAGACGCAGAAGTTGTAATGCTAATAGTTAATTTCAGTTTCACATTCAACATCAATAGAACTTGCAAAATTTTGATGTGGTTGCCTAAATATTTACACATGGAGGTACTTTGACATTAATACTATCACGCAGCAAGAGGCTTGGCATGTTCAGCAGTTGAAGAACCATTTTTATTCCCCAAGAGAACCATTGAAATGCCCCAAAAAATGCACGAAAATATGCCTCAGAAATGCCCATAATCGTAATTTCCATACAACTCAAAATCTGTACGTGATATTGAAAATTCAACTGCATATTCATGATCAGAGGACAAAATTGAGTTGGGTATGGTTGTACCCCTGATTTTAGAGTAACTAGAAAATTTTCATTTTGTAAAATTTTGCTTATCCAGTGTTGATCAGTGGCCAAGGCACGACGCACCAGGGACGCAGAGATGTGTATTTTGTTGCCAATTTCACTGTTTTGTCCTAAGGCTTTGGGGTCTTGGGCCCATACCCTCCTATGCATAAAAACACCTATACTTAGTTAATTTTCAATCCCATATTACTCAAGACACTCTCAAAAATCTCTAGAACACTTAGCCAAATATTTCATCCAAATTCAAGTGTCCCAAACTCATTTCCAGATCTCAAGAATTTCATTCAAGTTTCAAGTTCTCATACAAATCTTCATCAAGGAAATCCCTTAAGTTGAGGTATGTGGGTTTCAACCATTGGGTCCTTTCACCAAGTGCCTAACCTTCCTTTTTATGTAAATTGCATGTGTTTCAAGTTGAATTTTCTATGGGCATCTCTTATTATGAATTTGATTATAAATTATAAGGGGGTTTAATGAAATGTTGAAAGTTTAAGGATGTTTTGAGTTATGAATCTATGATCTATTATGAGATTTGATGAGGGGTTTCAATATATCTTGAATGGGGGTGTTACCAAGTGTTGTTTGGTTGATTTACATTGAGTTTTCTCACATGCTTTCAATCTGGTAGTCCGTTTTTGGTTTGCATGTCTTTCATTCTGAATTGCCTTCTTTGACTCATGCATACTAGGGTTTAGATAGGTTAGATACTATATTAAAATAATATAAGGGGTTTTCCCTGACATTTTCTGTGACAACAAATAATTTGAAATACCTTGACTTTTTTAGAATAGGTCCAAGTCAAATAGGGCATGCCGAAGATAGGGTTAGTGACTGGAGTGAAGTCGTAAAAAGGTAGACGTACTGGAAGGTGTGGCTGGAAAACCTCCTTTTCAAGGAGAGATAATTACATGATTTTGAACTAGCATTCCATACCCTCCAAGTGTCTGATAAATGTTAGATTAAGGATTCTTGAGTTATTGATGATCTATTGCATAGCCTATGAGTGAAGTGAATTTATGATGATGAAAGGAATGTATGTATGTGATGAATTCATGAAAAGTATCTATGGTATTGCAAGTTGACCACACCTTGTTGGGGGGGTGTTAATCCCAATCACCTTGTTGGGGGTGTTAAGCCCAATCACCTTATTAAAGGGGTGTTAAGCATCAATCACTTTGTCCGGGGGTGTTAAGCCTGCAGTACCTTGTTGAGGGGTAAATACCTCAATCGCCTTGTTGGGGGGTGGCAAACCTGTACTTCCTTGTTGGGAGCTAAATACCTCAATTGCCTTGTTGGGGGGTGGCAAGCCCTTACTACCTTATTGAGGGGTATGCACCTCAACTGCCTTGTTAGGTGGGGGGGGGGTTAGCAAGCCCATACTACCTTATTGAAGGATATGTACCTTAATCACCTTCCTAGGCGGGGGAAAGCTTTGGAGTTCAAGCAAAGCTTTCTTGGGCTGTATGGATGTGGTCTCTTCTTACACATGCATTATGTTCTATACAAGAATGTTTTACTTCAAGAGTTGATCATACATGCCATGTTGTTAATATACTATCCCTTGCTTATGATTATAAATTTTGACTATGTTTCCTATCTTTTATTGCATTGCATCCTACATACTTAGTAAATTCAAACGTACTAATGCATACTCTATGCCTACATGATGTTACCATGTAGGAATCGAAGATCATCACAATCATCCTCCACGTGGCTAGATTTCACATCTTGAAGATAAGCTTTGGTGAGTCCTCATGTTCGGGGACACTAGCTATGCTTCTCTTTCTTTCATTATCTCTTTTTGTCAAACATTTGATACTATAAGGATGATCTCAAAAAGTGTATTGGCCCCAGCCAAATATACATTAGAGGTGTTGTTGGATAAGTGATGTAAGTAAGCTATGGTCTTGACTCTTGAGTGTCCTATGTTTTATGCTATCAAAGGCAACCCTTAGTCTCTATATTCTTATTCATACACTCTTGTTGTTGTTTAATTGTTTCCGCGACTAAGAATGGGTTAATGATATGCTAAGAGGCATGTTTGGGGACCCTTCGGGTTCCCATTCGCCATGTTACATCTATGACCTAGGCTTCGGTCATGAAAAACTTGGTATCAGAGCACAAGGTTGTTTTTATGGTCCTCGAAATCCAACACGCTGCGTCGATTAGAGTCTTGTTCATGGTTGTGAAGTGCATCACAACTATGAAAAAGAGGCTATGAGGCATTTCAGGATATGTTTCCCTTCTTAATAGTCTATGTCATCCTATAGAATTTAAGGTAAGGCTTATCCCCTAACGAATGTTCTTTGCCATGCTATATCAAGCCTATTCCAAGAGGATGACTAAGGAGAGCTCAGGCAACCCGAGGAGCAACTGGCTCCTCCCACTCCTCAAGATGGGGGAGTGGCCAATGAAGAGTTCTGAGATGCTATTACCATGCTAGCTAATACCATGACTAATCAAATCGACCAAGCGGCCCAAGCCCAGGGTGAGGGATTTTACAAGAATAAACCCACTGGATTTCCATGCGTCTAAAGTTGATGAGGATCCTCAAGAATTTATTGATGAGGTGCGCAAGGTGTTGTATATTATAGGTGTTAGATAGGAGGAGAAAGCATAGTTGGCATCCTACCTAATCAAGGGGGAGACCCAAATTTAATTCACCTAATGGAAGCTGGAGAAAGGGAATAATAATGTCATTCTTTGGGAAGAGATCAAGGAAGCATTTCTCAACCGGTTCTCTCCACTTGATCTAATGGAGGCCAAAATGATGGAATTTATGAATCCAAAGGAAGATTCGATGATTTTGAAGGAGTATGCCTTCATGTTCAACCAACTCTGCAAATATGCTCCATAATTAGTGGCCGAGAAAAGGTCTAGGATGAACAAATTTGTGATGGGATTGTCCGACTTGGTAAATGAAGAATGTCATGCCACTATGTGGATAGGTGATGTGGACTTGTCCCGCTTCATGACTTATGCCGAATAACTAGAGGGGGAAAAGTTGAGAAAGAGGAGAATGTGTGCGACCAAGAGGGCCCATTTTGAAGGTGAATTCTAAGATCCTAAGGGTGTCTGGTTTCCTTAAGGCCACAATTCTCCAAGTTAAGGGCCTTCAGATGCTACTAATATGGGGTTTGCTAATGACTATCCTAAGTGCCAAAGGTATGGAAAAGGCCATAATAGCCAATGTTTGAGGAACACCAATGCTTGTTGTGGTTGTGGGGAAGTGGAGCATAAGATGATTAAGTGTCCTCGTAATCAAAAAAAGGGTAGAGAAGGTCGTCCACAAGACAAAGGTGCAAATCTGGGTTATAAGGCAAGGGAGGGCCAATAAGAGGGTAAAAGAGGCTAACAAGTAGGTGCTCCAAGGAAAAATTGGTTCTATGCTCTTCAAGGGAGACAAGGGGTAGATGAGGTGCCCAATGTCGTCACCAGTATGTTAAAAGCTTTTGATTCTGATGTGTATCCATTGATAGACTCGGGTGCCACTCTTTCTTTTATTACTCCTCTTGTTACCGAAAAGCTTCATGTTTAAACTAAATTGTTGTGCTAGCCATATGAAGTGTCTACTCCCATTGGTGAATCCCTTGTTGCTAGAAGGGTCTATAGAAATTGTCGCATTTTCATTTTGCATAAAATAATGCCTTGTAATTTTGTTGGGCTGGATATGGTGGATTTTGATTTCATTCTAGGGATTGGTTGGTTGCATGCATATTATGCATCTGTTGATCGTAGAACCAATAGGGTCAAATTCTAATTCCTTAATGAATCCATCCTTGAATGGGAGAGTCATGATGTGGTTGTCAATGGTAGATTTCTCTTGCATTAAAGCCCAAAAGTTGATTTCTAATGGGTGTCTCTATCATCTTGTGAGCATTAGGGATGTTGATCCAAAGCCATTCCTATAGAGTCAGTTTCAATGGTTAATGAGTTCCTTGATGTATTTTCCAATGAGCTTCCCGGTGTTCCTCATTTTGGCACATAAATTCTTCCCTATACTCAACCCGTTTCTGTTCCCCCTTGCTGCATGGCCCCGATGGAGTTATGGAGTTGAACGAGCAGTTGGGGGATTTATTGGAGAAGGGTTTTATTAGGAGTAGCCAATCACCTTGGGAGCACAAGTGTTGTTTGTGAAGAAGAAGGATGGTAATCTTAGAATGAGCATTGATTGCAGACAATTTAATAAGGCCACCATAAAGAATAAGTACCCTCTACCAAGAATTGATGATCTTTTTGACCAACTTCAAGGGATTAGTCACTTCTCTAGGATTAATCTTTGAACTGGGTATCACCAAGGGAAGGTAAGGGAGTGTGACATTCATAAGATGACCTTCCGAACAAGGTATAGGCACTATGAGTTTGTGGTTATGTCCTTCGGGTTGATTAATGCACCGACTATCTCTATGGATCTTATGAATAGTGTCTTTAAACCCTACCTTGATTTGTTTGTGGTGGTATTTATTGATGATATCTTGATGTTTTCCCATAGTGAGGAGGAGTATGTCGATCACTTGAGGGTGGTGTAGCAAATCTTGAAGGAGGAGAAGTTGTATGCCAGATATGAAAAATGTGAGTTTTGGTTGAAAAAGTTTGCATTTCTAGGTCATGTGGTGTCGGGTGATGGTATCAAGGTGGATCCTAGAAAGACAAAGGTAAGTAGAAATTGGCCTAGACCTCTGACTCCATCGGACATTAGAAGTTTCTTGGGTTTTGTGGGTTATTACCAGAGGTTTGTGGATGGGTTCTCTTCAATTTCTTCTCCTATGATTATATTGACCCAAAAGAAGCAAAATTTATATGGACTAATAAGTGCAAAAAGAGTTTCAAAACTTTGTAAGATAAGCCTGTCTCCATTCCTATCTTGTCTCTACCAGAAGGGTTTATTGTGTATCGTGATGCTTTAGGAATTGGGTTTGGGTTGTGTTTTGATGCTAAATGGTAAGGGGATAGCTTATGTCTCTAGACAACTTAAGGTGCATGATAAGAATTATCCTACCCATGAACTTGAATTGGTTGCCTTGGTATTTGCTTTTAAAATGTGGCGTTATTATTTCTATGGGGTCTATGTTGATGTGTTTAGCAATCATAAAAATCTCCATTATGTATTAAGCCAAAAAGATCTCAACTTGAGACCAAAAAGGTGGTTAGAGCTTCTTAAAGATTATGATATGAGTGTGCATTAACGCCTCAGTAATGCTAATGTTGTGGTTGATGCTCTATGTAGGGTGTCTATGTGTAGCCTAGCTCATGTTGATAATGGCGGCAAGGAGGTGGCAAGAGAGGTTTATCGGTTGGCTAGATTGGTGGTTAGGTTAGAAGAGGTTAATAATGGTGGTGTAGTGGTTTTTGATGGTTCTAAATCTTCATTGTTTGAGGAGGTGAAGGCAATGCAAGATCTTCGCCCCACCTTGTTAGAGTTGAAGGCCTTGGTAACAGATGGTAAAGTGGAGGTTTTTTCCCTAGGGGAAGACTGTGCCCTTAGGTACCAAGGTAGGTTGTGTGTACCTAATGTTGATGACTTGAGAAAGAATATTTTAGATGAGGCTCATAATTCTTCCTATTTTATGTGGGGTGGTATGAAGAGAGGTATTGCTTAGTCATAATTGACAACAAGTGAAAGTCAAGCATCAAAGGTCGGGTGTCCTAGCCCAAGATATAGAGATTCCCTCTAGGAAGTGGGAGGAAACTAACATGGATTTTGGTGTTGGATTGCCTAAGCCTAGAAAGCATTTTGATTATATCTAGGTTGTGGTTGATAGAATGACAAAGTCGGCTCATTTCCTATAGACCAAAACTACTTATGGTGCCAAATATTATGCTAAATTGTACATTCATGAGTTGGTTAGATTGCATTGGGTGCCTTTGTCTATCATTTCGGATCGTGGTGCTCAATTCACATCTCACTTTAGGAGGTCCTTCCAAAGAGGTCTTAGTAACAAGGTAATGCTTAGTACGACATTTCACCCTCAAATGGATAGCCAAGCCAAAAAGATTATCCAAACTCTTGAGGATATTCTTAGAGCTTGTGTGTTGGAGTTTAACGATTGTTGGGATAAACACCTTCCACTTATTGAGTTTGCTTACAACAATAGCTATCATTCAAGTATTGATATGGCTTCTTCTGAGGCTCTCAATGGTAGACGTTGTAGGTCTCCAGTTGGATGGTTTGAGGTGGGCCAGATGGCTTTATTAGGTCAAAATTTGGTTATGGAGGCCAATGGAAAGGTGAAATTGATAAGGGAAAGATTGAAAATATCCCAAAGTAGACAAAAGTTCTATGCCAATGTGAGGAGAAGGGATTGTTAATTTAAGGTTGGTGATTGGGTCTTTTTGAGGGTCTCACCCATAAAGGGTTGTTTCATTTTGGTAAAAAGGGTTAATTGAGTCTAAGATTTGTAGATCCTAATAGAGTTTTGAGGAGGATTGTTAAGGGGGCCTATGAGTTGGAGTTGATCAATGATATGAATATGGTTCATCCGGTCTTCCGCGTGTCTATGTTGAGAAAGTGTGTAGGTGAAACAAGTGTTGTTGTGCCTTTAGGTGTTGCGGGTGTTGTTGAAGATAATTTGACTTATGAAGAGCTCCCTATAGAATTTTGGATAGACAAGTGAAGAGGTTGAGAAACAAGGATGTAGCTTCCATTAAGGTCTTTTGGGGGAACCAACAAGTTGAAAATGCCACATGGGAAGCCTAGGCGGATATACAAAAGCGAGATCTATATCTGTTCCACTCTGCTCAAGCCTAGGGCACTAATTTAAGTCCCTATGTGGTTTAAAGTCTTAAGGTTCTACTCTGTCATTTGCATGAATTCATTTTTATGTTGACAAGTTTATGGTGATTTTTGACACTCATGTTGAGATTCTTGAAAATGATGTTTAAATGAATTGTTGCATATATATATATTGGGATGAAATCCTCTTGATTACTTCTCTTATATACATTTCTTTGACATTCTGAGTTGAATGTTCCCAAGGGGGAGATATTGAAATGCCCAAAAAGTGCTCGAAAATGTGTCTCAAAAATGCCTATAATCATAATTTATATATATCTCAAAATCCGTACGTGATATCAAAAATCTGACTTCATATTTGAGATTGGGGGACAAAATTGAGTGGGAGATGGGTATAACCCCATTTTAAAGCAACCGTAGAAAAATTACATTTTCCAAAATATTTCTCATCCATTGTTAATTGGCAGCCGAGGCGTGATGTGCCAGGGGCGCAGAGATATGTATTTTTTGCCAGTTTCACTATTATGGCCTAAGGCTTTGGGGTCTTGGGTCCATGCCCTAATATGCATAAAAACACCAATAATTTTAGTCATTTTTCAACCCCATATCACTTAATATAGTCTCAAAACCCTCTCCAACACTTAACCAAATATTTTATTAAAATTCAAGTGTCCCAAACTCATTTCCGGATCTCAAGAATTTCATTCAAGCTTCAAGTTCGTATTCAAATCTTCATCAAGGAAATCCCCAAAGTTGAGGTATGTGGGTTTCAACCATTGGGTCCTTTCACCCATGGAGTCCAACCTTTATTTTTATGTAAATTGCATGTTTTCAAGTTGAATTATCTATAGGTATCTTGTATTATGAATTTGATTATAAACTATGTTGGATTTTCATGAAATGTTGACTATTTAAGCATGTTTTGAGCTATGAATCTATGTCCTATTATGAGATTTGATTAGGGGTTTCAATGTATCTTGTATTGTGGTGTTAGAAAGTGTTGGTTGTTTGATTTACATTAAGTTTTCTCACATGATTTCACTCTTCAATTGCATGATTTTGAACTAGCAATACGCACCTACCATGTGTTTGATATAATGTCCGGTTAAGGATTCTTGAGTTATTGATGATCTATTGCGTGGCCTATGAGTTAACTGACTTTATGATGATGAATAGAATGTATGTATGTGATGAATTCATGAAAATTATCTAAGGTGCTACAAGTTGACCACACCTTATTAGGAGGTGTTAAGGCCAATCACCTTATTTGGGGGTGTTAAGCCCAATCACCTTATTGAAGGGGTGTTACGCATCAATCTCTTTGTCGGGGGTTGTTAAGCTCGTACTACTTTTTTGATGGGTAAATACCTCAATCACCTTGTTAGGGTGTGGCAAGCCTGTACTACCTTATTTTGTGATAAAAACCTCAATTGCCTTGTTGGGGGGGGGGGGGTAAGCCCGTACTACCATATTGAGGGGTATGTACCTCAATCGCCTCATCAGGAGGTGTCAAGCCCGTACTACCTTATTGAGGGGTATGTACCTCAATCACCTTCCAAGGCGGTGGCAAGTCTTGTAGTTTAAGCAGAGCTTACTTGGGCTATATTGATATGGTCTCTTCCTGCACATGCATTATATTCTATACAAGCATGTTTTACTTCAAGCACTGATCATGCTTGCCATATTGTTAATATACTATCCCTTGCTTATGATTATACATTTTGACTATGTTGCCTATCCCTTTTTGCATTGCATCCTACATACTTAGTACATTCAAACGTACTAACCATACTTTATGCCTACATGATGTTACCAAGTAGGAACTGGAGCTCCTCACAATCATCCTCCACATTGCTAGATTTGACATCTTGATGATAAGATTTGGTGAGTGCTCAAGTTTGGGGAGACTAGCTATGGTACTCTTGCATTCATTATCTCTTTATGTTGAACATTTGATACAATGAAGGGAAGCCCATAAAGTGTCTTGTTCGCCGCCCAATCTATGTTAGAGGTGTTGTTGGACATGTGATGTAATTAAGCTATGGTCTTGAGTCTTGAGTATCCTATGTTTTGTGCTATCAAAAACTTTCCTTAGTCCCTTTATTCTTATTTATACTCTCTTTTTATTTTTTAATTGCTTCTGCGACCAATGATGTGTAAATGATATGCGAGGAGGCTTTTTTGGGATCCTTTCGAGTTCCCATTCGCCATGTTACATCTAGGCCTCATGCTTAGGTCGTGAAAATAACACCAACTCAATAATTGAAGGATAACTGAAAAAGTAAGACATCATATGCAAGAAGATAAATAAGTGCATAACTCTCCTATACCATAGCTTTTACTAAAGATAAGATTAGATAGAAAATACTCGTTAAATACTCTACTCCAAGGTCTATGAAGCCTCTACTCAACAATCTAGAATAGTGCAACAAGATGCCATGGACACCTCAATTAAAAGTAAATAAAGTACTCGACAATTGTAAGTATATAATAGATTCCTCCGGGATCTAAGAAAGGGCTCGCTAACTCTAGAAGTGTACTTAATTGGACTTCAACATTATACGGGCTGAAGTCCTCTATCACCTTTATCTGCATCATAAAATGGATGATGTCCTCTATCACCTTTATCTGCCTCATAAAATGATGCAGGTCCAAATAGATGTTAGTACATGAAATATACTTATATGTAAAATGGCTCAAGGAAAGTATGGCCCATTCACTCACCTTGCTAAACAACTCATGCTCAAAACAATTTATGCAAGTGTTATAGTAAAATCATGCTTTTTAAAATAGGCTTAGTAAGATATACTCAATTTGGAATCCCATGCTCCAGTCAATGTTGCTTGGGAGTTTCTATAACCAACATTTCTCATCTCACCAACCTTTAATTAGGTGATGCGCAACGAATCGACAACGTTTCCTTGACCGCCCTTAACTTGCCTTGAAAGAAGGAGATCAAGCTCAACCTCAATCCCTCGGATCCTGGGAGAATGTACACTTGCAGGACAAATGTCGCAAGTATTATGCTGAAATGACTATCCTACACTGGCGAACCTAGTTCTTGGGTGCTCCTTAATCAACCAACTCTGCGCTCAATACTCCTCCTAAGACTTATACATAATCAACTTATCACCAAATCATAACTTAATGCTCAATCAAGAACTCAAACTCCACCCGTTTAGGGTAGTGCTCTCATCTATCTCGACCAGTTTCCCGAGGCCTTGGAAATCCAGACCGGCTCAGAGAATCACTCTCTCTCCCTG
>JAOTQR010077862.1:21635-44272 GCA_025774065.1 Solanum ossicruentum | reverse complement strand
CACATAATGTATATGCATTAATTGACCCTAGTTCTATACTATCATACATTACCCCACTAGTTGCTGGGAAGCTTAAGATAACACCAAAATTATTGAACCAACCATTTGAAGTGTCCACAACAATCGGTTAATCTATTATGGCTAGAAGGATTTATTATGACTCTGTAGTAACTGTTTATGACCATAACACATTAGCTAACCTTATTAAGCTAGAAATGGTGCAATTCGATGTTATAATGGGCATGGATTGGTTAGCTTCTTGCTATACCACCATGGATTTCCGAACAAAGAAAGTGTACTTCCACTTTCAAAATAAGCCAGTTCTCGAATGGGAAGGCAATATTGGGGCACCAAAGAGTCAGTTTATCTCTTATTTTAAGGACATAAAGATGAAATCTAAGGCGTATATATGTCATTTAGTTAGGTTAAGGCATATCGAGGCAGAATCACCAACCCTTCAATCAGTTCCAATAGTGAATGAATTCATTGATTTGTTCACTGAAGAACTTCCAGGCTTACCTCGAGAACAAGAAGTAGATTTTGGTATTGACGTACTTTCAGGCACTTAACTTATTTCCATCCCTCGATATAAAATGGCCCCACCAGAATTGCATGAATTAAAAGAGCAGTTAAAACACTTTTTAGAGAAAGGTTTTATAAGACCTAGTGTGTCCCCTTGGGGTGCACCAGTGTTATTTGTATACAAAAAGGATGGCACCTTTAGAATGTATATCGATTATCGAAAATTGAATAGGGTGATAATTAAGAATAAATACCCCCTCCCCAAGATTGATGATTTATTTGATCATTTACAGGGTGACAAATGCTTTTCAAAAACTTGATTTGAGATCAGGTCATCACCAAGTGAGGGTAAAGGAGAAAGATATACCTAAGACTTCTTTCAGAACATGCTACGGTCACTTTGAATTTCTTTTTATGTCATTTGGGCTAACGAATGCACCAACAGTTTTTAGGGATCTGATGAGTAGGGTATTTAAGCCATTCTTGTATGTCTTTATGATAGTATTATAGATGACATTTTGGTACATTCAATATCAGAAGAGGACCAAACAAATTACTTATGACAAGTGTTACAGGTTCTTCGTGATCGACAGTTGTATGCCAACTTTTCTAAATGTGAATTTTGGCAAAAACTAGTGGCATTCTTGGGTTATGTTGTGTCTGATGAGGGAATAAGGGTTGATTCACAAAAGATAAAGGCTGTGAAAGATTGGCCAAGACCAACAACACCTACGGAAGTTCGGAGCTTCTTAGGTTTGGCAGGTTATTACAGAAGGTTTGGTGAAGGTTTTTCTTCTATTTCTGCACCTCTAACAAAGTTGACACATAAGGCGACCAAGTTTCAATGGAATGATGCATGTGAAAGGAGCTTCCAGAAGCTAAAAAATAAGGTAACTTCTGCATCATTGCTAGTACTCCCAGAAGGCACCAAGGGGTACGTAGTGTATTGTGATGCTTCAGGAGTTGGCTTAGGGTGTGTACTGACATAACATGGTAGGGTAACTGCTTACGCATCTTGACAGCTATGACCACATGAGAAAAACTATCCAACACATGATCTTTTGCTAGCACCGGTTATGTTTGCTCCGAAAATATGGCGCCACTATTTTTGTGGGGTTCACGTTGACATATATACTGATCATAAGAGCCTGCGATACATCTTTAAGCAGAAAGACCTAAACTTAAAAAAGTGGAGATGAATAGAGCTAATAAAGGATTATGACATTTATATACTTTACCGCCCGGGGAAGGTAAATGTGGAGCCGATGCTTTGATTCATAGGGCAACCATGAATACTGGTGATCAAGCTGTGGTGAGTCAAGGAGTGGCTAAGTATTTACGTCAGCTAGCCAGTTTGGGAGTTCAACTTCTGGAAACTCCAAAGGAAAGGGTTATTGTATATAATGTAGCAGCATCTTCATTAGTAATATAGGTGAAAGAAAAAAAGTTCGAGGATCCTATTCTATGATGGCTTAAGGAAAAGGTGAGTCAGGGTACGATTAAGGGCTTTGTCGTATACAAAATAGAGTACTTTACTGAAAAAATAGATTATCTATGACAGATATTAATGAATTAAGAAAGAGGATAATGGAAGAAATCAATCATTCCCGATATTCCATCCATCCAAGATCAACTCAGATGTACCATGACCTAAAGGGAATGTTTTGGTGGGAAAGCATAAAGAAGGACCTTATAGAATTTGTGGCTCAATTTCCAAATTGCCAACAAGTAAATGTAGAACACCAAAAGCTAGGAGGTTATATGCAGTGTATAGATCTTCCAATATGGAAGTAGGGTATGATCAATATGGATTTTGTTACCGGATTGCCTTGCTCATTTTAGAAGTTTGACTCCATATGGGTAATAGTTGACAGACTCACACAGTCCGCACACTTCTTGCCAATTAGGAGTGATTATATAGCTAAAGAGTATGCCAAGATATACCTTAAAGAGATAGTCAGGCTACATGGAGTCCCAATGTCCATTATATTTGACCAATGAGCTCAATTCACTACAAAGTTTTGGAAGCCCTTCCAAAGTAGTTTAGGGACACAAGTGAATTTGAGCACAACTTTCCACCCTCAAATAGACGGTCATGCAAAATGCATCATTCATACTCTTGAAGATATGTTGCGAGCTTGTGCATTGGACTTTAAAGGTAGTTGGGTGGACCATTTGCCACTGATTGAATTTGCCTATAATAATAGCTACCACGAGAGTATCAAGATGGCACCTTACGGAGCTTTGTATGGGAGGAAATGTAGGTCTCCAATTGGATAGTTTGAAGTGGGTAAAACCACCTTGCTTAGGTTAAATCTAGTACAACAAGCCATGGAAAAAGTTAAGATAATATAGCAGTGGCTATAAACAGCCCAAAGTGATCACAAATCATATGCGGATGCTAGAAGGAGAGGACTAGAATTCTCAGTAAGGGATTGGATATTTTTAAAGGTGTCTCCAGTGAAGGGGTTATGAGATTTGGTAAGAAAGGAAAACAGAGCCCATGTTACATAGGGCCATATCAGATTATTAAGAGGTTCAGGAAGGTTTCATATTAATTAGAGCTACCCCAATAGCTTTCAACGGTTCATCTAGTTTTTCATATCTTAATGCTTTGAAAATGCATAGATGACCCATCCTGTTCACTCCTATTGAAGGCGTGCAAGTTACAGAAGATCTCACATATGAAGTGGTACCTATTACTATTCTAGATCGTCAAGTTAAGAAGTTAAGGAATAAAGAAATAGCTTCAGTGAAGGTACTTTAGAGGAACCAGCAAGCAGAAGAAATAACATGGGTGGCCAAGGATGCGATGAAATTAAAATATCCTTACTTATTTAAAGCTAAAGAGGAAGTCCAACATGCAGAATTGGGACACTAATAGATACGTGTGATTGAATACTTAGTATGTTGTCAAAAGTTTGTGTAAGTAAAGATTTAAACTTGGTTAAGTTATCCAAATGTGCTAACATTCGAGGAAGACTGTTCCTCAGAGGGGGAGGATGTAACACCACACATCTTACACAACTTGTTCTATGAAAATAAAACATGATATGGCTTTTCAATATAGCACTAATTTTTAAAAGTGCTTAAATGTAAAATTAGAGGGTGATATGTATGTCTAACGCTGAATATGGTCGAGTGCAAACAAGTTTTATGTCAAATGGAGGAGATCACGACTTTAAATGAAGTGAGAGAAGTGAGGTGCTTGTAGGACTTAGCAAGCTAGCAAGAGAGTCACCTACTTGCTTAGCTTAAATTTGCTAGCTAAATGGAGACGAGGCCCCACGTCGAATTTGTCCAATTTCGTTTATGAATAAAGTCTGTGTTAAAAGTGCAACTTTGGACCGTGTTGTACCATTGTAAATGGACAATACTTACATCCCAAGATGAATAATATAAGGTCCCAAGTACATCACAATCCACTTGACTAATTGGGCCCAAAACTATGTAAGGAGAAAAGGGAAAAATGGGCAGCCAAGGTCCAACCAATTTGAACCCAATAAGGCCCAAGTAAAAAGGGAAAGAAGCTACTTCACCAACTTAGTAAAGTAAGGATAGAAATACCTTAGTAGGTCAGCCAAAGTCCCCCTTTAAAAAGGTATTAAAATAACTCCCATGAGCCATTCTAACTTGAATAAAAAAATCAGATTGTCTTCCATGATTTCTCTCAACTCTTTCTTGAATTTACAAGCAGTCACAAGAGACTTTTAGGGTTCTTGAAGAAGCCCTACACCTTGAAGGTAAATGTAAGTGATTATAGTTATGTGTTTAGTAAGGTTTCTTCATGAAAAACAACAGACTCTTTTTGTTAGGTATATGATGAAAATTTTAGACATCAGTTAAAATAGAGGGCTTTTGATTGAGCATACATTTTATCTTGTTTATTTGGAAGATTTTGTCTTTTTGGTTGGATTGATTATGAAAGGAGTATACTTTTCTTAATGATTTATAAAGGCTGCTGCACCACCTTTACAGTGCGTAAATGTGAGTTCTTATAGGATATCGCAATTGTGCTCTTAGTACGAACTTGTAGACTGATGGAAGGAAGGTTATTGCCTCACGTCCTTTATGACTACTTTGGTACTATTATAAGAATGTTTTAAGGCTATTTTTATGTATAGATGTGTTGAGGAAAGTTTTGTAAAGTTGAAATAGGTTTGGGATTGTCGAAGTCAAAATGTAGCAAGGGGGTGTAAAGTTATGCCGCCTATTTGTATGTTGCATAGAATTGCTGTTTATTATGCTTCATGAGCTGTTATAAGACTTTTGTGGCACTAAAACAGGATGCACAATATATTTATATAAGAATGTGTATCAGAAAATACTATTAGGGGCGAAAAGGTTGAAACAATACTCTCGGGTTTACAATTATACGCTTGCTACACGTATGTTGTTTTTTATTACATTGGGCTGCAAAGATGTATCTATTGGATGATAATGCTAGTTTTATTACCTTATATGTTGTACATAAATATTTGTAGGAAGGTAAGCTTATCTTGAGGTAATAGTGAGATCATACAGCGAGGTATGTAAGGCTAGTCAATTTCGCATTGCATGGCATGAAACCTAGGTTCTCCCTTGGTACATAGAGGATCTTATCTACTTTGAGATAACAAAAAGCCATGTCTCCACTATATAACATGTTAATATGCTCCCATATATAGTCACCTACAAACCTACATACATACTTGGGTACAAAGATACACGAGTTCGTTTTACTAAATAAAGTTCATGTGTTGTTCTATTGCCTATGCATTTCATTATTTATGTAACCTGCTCCTTTCATTATGGTGTTGTATTGTATGATTATTTACATGCAATATGTTGTATCTATAGTCCTCCAAGACCAATATTATGACCATCAAAAGAATCATCCCATAAGTAATTGAAAGATAAAATATATTGCATGTTGATAGGTGGTAACCCAAGGTGTGGAAGAATCACCTAGCTAGGGTCAATCCTATCACGGGGGTAGCCCAAGGGGTTAAACAAAAGCCTAGCCAAGGCCGATCCCGATATAGATTTACCATTAATTAGTTGGTCATTTGTATTTCATGTTATGCAGAGATTATACAGTAAAGGTAAAGTAATAAAAAGAACATCAATACATGATCCCACAGTATAACTAATGGTAGTATCTTATCCTACACTAGTGCATAGTTCCATTTGAGTTGTTGCTTTACATACAGTATTTCCTGCATTACATATTCAGTATATTATCAGGTACTGTCATCCCTTACATGGGACTTGCATTTCATGCTGCAGGTGCAGGTGCTTGTAGATCTCCCCAGTAGGAGTATAGGATATCTAGCTGGTATTACCAAGCTCCAGGTTGCTTTGGAGCTTTCTGTGTCTAGAGCTTATATTTTTGTATTGTATAATTAGTGTAGGCGAGGCCTGTCCCAACCCTTATCATATACTTTTCCTTATTTAGAGTCTTTGTAGACAATGTAAATTAAAGTGTGGTCATGTCTCGTACTTTAAACATCATGGCCCCAACGGCCTAGCCATATACATTTCCTTTTGGCTTGTTATCAATTTTTATTTTCTTAAAGGTATGTCAAATGTAGGAATCCCTTATGATATGTACATAAAGCGAATGGATACAGGTTGGTTCTCCGGAGCCTTACGGCAACGGGTGCCAGTCTGCCCTAACGAAACTTTGGGCATGACATTATAGAGTGTTAAGGAGGATTGTCAAGGTGTCCTATGAGTTGGAGTTTCCTAATGACATGAATATGGTTTGTCCAGTCTTCCATGTATCTCTGTTGAGAAAGTGTGCGGGTGACCCAAGAGTTATTGTGCCTCTTGATGTTGTGGGTGTTATTGAAAACAATTTGACTTATGAAGACATTTTGGTAGAAATTTTGCATAAAAAAGTGAAGAGGTTGAGGAAGAATGATGTTGCTTCCGTCAAGGTTCTTTAGAGAAACCAAAAAGTTGAAATTACTACATAGGAAGCTGAGGCGGAAATGCAAAAGTGTTGTCCCTATTTCTTCCATTCCACTCAAGCTTAAGGTACTAGCTTAAGTCCTCTTCATGACATCAAGTCTTTATTTTTAGACCTAATGGCATTTGCATGCTTTCATGTTTATGTTGACAAGTTTATGGTGATTTTGACACTTATGTTGAGATTTTCGAAATGAGGTTTTATTGCATTATTGCATTCACGTGTTGGGCTGAAATGACCTTGATTACTTCTCTTATATATATATTTCTATGACAATCTTGTATGAATGTTCCCTAGGGGGAGATATTGAAATGCCCCAAAAAGTTCTCGAAAATGTGCCACGAAAATGCCTATAATCGTAATTTCCAGATATCTCAAAATTTGTACGTGATATCAAAAAATTGACTTCATATTCGTGATCAGGGGGAAATATTGAGTGGCAAATGGGCATAACCACAATTTTAGAGCAACCATATCAAAATTTGATTTTCCAAAGTTGACAAAAAATAGACTCGACCTGCACCCCTGGCGCGTCGTAGGCACAATGCGGACTTGTACATTTTTGTTGCCAGTTTTTCACGTTCGACCCAACGCCTTGGGTATTGTTCCTAAGGATTGTTATGCGTAGAAACACCTATACTTAGTCATTTTGCAACCCCATATCATTCCAAACATTCCCCAAAACCCTCTCTAACACTTAGTCAAATATTTCACCCAAATTCAAGTGTTGCAAACTCATATCCGGATCTCAACAAATTCATTCAAACTTCATGTTCTCCTTCAAATCTTCTTTGAGGAAATCCCCAAAGTTGAGGTATGTGGGTTTCAACAATTGCGTCCTTTCACCCATGGTGCCCAACCTTCCTTTTTATGTAGATCGCATGTTTTCAAGTTGAGTTATCTATGGGTACTTCTTACTATGAAAGAATTATAAACTATGTTGGGGTTTCATGAAATGTGGACTGTTTAAGCATGTTTTGAGCTATGAATCTATGATCTATTATGAGATTTGATGAGGGGTTTCAATTATCTTGCATGAGGGTGTTACCAAGTGTTGGTGGGTTGATTTACATTAAGTTTTCTCATATGATTTCATACTTTGTTTGAATATTTTTGAACTAGCATCACACACCTACCTAGTGGTTGATAAAACGTCCGGTTAAGGGTTCTTTAATTATTGATAATCTATTGCATCGACTATGAGTCAAGTGACTTCATGATGACGAAAGTAATGTACTTATGTTCTGATTTCATTATAAGAATCTATAGTGTTGCATGTTGACCTCACCTAGTTGAGGGGGTGATATGCCTCAATTACGTTGATAAGGGGGGGGGGGGTATATCCATCTACCATGTTGAGGGGTGTATACCTTGATCACTTTGATGAGAGGTGGTATGCCCATCTACCATATTGAGGGGTATATACCTTGACCACTTTGATGGGGGTGGTATGCCCATCTACCAATTGAGAGTTACATTCCTCAATCACTTTGATGGGGGTTGGTATGCTCATCTACCAATTGAAGGGTAGATTCCTCAATCACTTCCTAAGGGGGTGGTATGCCTTAGATTCCATGTACTGGTTGTCTTGGTCTATGATGATGGTCTCTTTCTACACATGTAATATGTTCTATATAAGCATGTTTTACTTCAAGTATTGATCATGCATGTCATATTGCTATTATGCTATCCATTGCCTATGTTTATGCATTTCGATTACCTATCTATTGTTGCATTTCATCCTACATACTTAGTACTATCAAACATAATAACACATACTATATACCTACATGATGTTACCATAGGAACTGAAGCTCCTCACGATCATTCTCCTTGTGGCTAGTGTGACATCTTTGAAGATAAGTATTGGTGAGTCCTCAAAGTTTGGTGTCATTAGCTATGCCACTCTTTCCTTTTTATTTCTTAATGTTGAGCTTTTTACACTATGAGGGTGAGCTCGAAAAGTGTCTAGGCCCGCTCAAGTCTATATTTAGAAGTATTGTTTGACAAGTGAGGGTCAAATCTTTAATCACGCCCAAGATACACCTCTCTTTTGGAGGATAAAGTAGTTGTTATCATACATAAAAACCTAACAAAGGTTAGGGTCGAATCCCACTGAGAATACAGAGACTCTCAATGAATTCACCAATATGAAATCCAAGTAATTAATAATTCAATTACCCAAAAGGTGGGGGTTTCAATGATCAATAAGAAAATAAACTAAACTAACTAAAGCAAGAGACAATCAATAATTGAGAGCAACTTGGGAATTGTACTCCCCATGATTCACCAACTCAATACCCCTGGATAACCCAATTCTCGACTAGAGTATAGCATGTAAGACGGTACTTTACTTTCACCAATCCCTTTGGTCAAAGGTGATAGGCAAATTTCACTATGTAACTTGGACCATCTCCATATTATGAAATGGTAACCATTACCTATAGTCTCAATCAACCTTCCATTGGTCTAGTTCAGTTGCTTAGACGAGAACACCTCATCAAATTTTGCTAATCAATCTCTTTTCCTATTCAGTACCACCCAGATTAGGAAAGTAACACTAGGTAAGTTCTAATGTTGGCTACCACTAGAGAAAATGCGAAATGAAGAGAACTGATTAATACATTTAAGTACCCATTCCAAGAATTACAAATTATCTAGATTTATTTAGTTAGATCTTCATGGTTCCCATAACCTCAAGTTATGGATTTATCTACTCATGCTATGGGTAAATTAAGAAATCATGAATTGAGAATACATAATTACCCAATTGTGTTGAAGAACAAGCAAATCCAAAATATATTGGGAATTACAAGTTTTGAATATACAATGAATCCACAACTGTATTATCCTCCAAGATTGAAGGCTCCAAGTACCAAACCCTAAAATTACTTGCTATTCACGTTCTCTACTGCACTCCCCTCAAACTAATCTAAAAATTACTGTTTATAATATTTAGAAACAAGTCCTTAAAAAATAGAAACATTGGTCAGCAACTTTCTACAACAAGCATTTATAACTCATAAACTAGCTTACTAGTCATAATCATGGTCTCATTTTCTTGTCTTGAGATCTTGGACTTCACTGCTACGGATCCACTTTACGATTCAAAGATTGATTCACAACTCATATTGTACTCTCATAGACTTCATCTATATCAACTAGTCCTTCACTAGAATTCTTCACAAAATCTATTCTATGGCTTGTAGAATCCTCCATGACTCATAGAGGGTCTCGTAATATATCAAAAATGAGAAAAGTCTACAATTTTTCCCTAAAATCATGGCAACATACTTTCCTGCAAACTAAACACTAAAAACACATAAAATTAATAAATGTTGCATTGAGAACGCACAAAATTCTAAGTTATAAGCATCAAATATATTGTATTTTGATGGCACATCAGGGGGTTTTGCTGGTTTTGACTCATAAATTGAAGGGGAAATGGAGTCAAGATATTTTGATCCTATTATTTATATGTTGACCAGGTCAGTCAAAACTAATGTACTCAGACTCTATGAAACCCTGACCATGTGTCATAGTGTGTTTTATATGGCTTGTAAATCATGGTTTCGTCGATAGTCAAAACCCTAGTTTTGAGGAATGGGTTTCACGGACCAGTCTTTGATTCAAAAATTAAGATACGAGTCATAGAGTTGGTCATAGAAACCTCAACACATAGTCAAAAAATCAGAAAACTTACTTGGGGTCCATGAGCCCCTTTCAGAACCTGTAGTTTTATATATGGGCCGTAAACATTGGCTTATGGACTAGAGTGAATAGTGTTTTACTCATTGGGGGTGACTACGAGATGGTGTATGGGTCATAGATTGTAATATTGTCTATAGAACCAGTCATAGAAGCACTTTTTAATGCCTTCTCAGCCAAAGATGGATGACTCAACCATGTACCTACACATTTTTCATAGAACACACTATTACCCTATATGCAACCAGCCCAAATGTCTAATATTAAACCAAAAATGCAAGAAATTAAACTACCTACAAGTACAAAAGCTTCAAAAATGGAGGAGTACAACTATTACATCAACTTTGGGTTGCCTTACAAGTAGTGTCTGATTTATTGTCACGGTATAACTTGGACAATTTGGTTCCTCAGATTTAACTGAGTGTCCAAACTTCTTTCTTTAGATCATCTAGCATCTTCATTGACTTGCTTATATTGAAGACAACTTCTTCATCATTCAATCTGAACCTGAGTTGACCAGTTTCTATATCCACTAGAGCCCGTTCAGTGGTTGGGAATGTCCTTTCCATGATGATTGGGATGGCAAAGTTGACTTTGCATTCCAGCATCACAAAGTTTGCAAAGAATGTGAATTTCTCATCTTTAACAAGAAATCATAAAGTATCCCCACAAGCTTCTTTACCATGTGATTTGCCATCAACAACCGCATGCTTGTCAGAGTAGGGGTTCCCAGTCCTAGATTCTTAAGGACCGTAGGAGGCAATAGATTTATGCTACCACCAAGATCACATAATTCCCTTGCAAAGTACACATTTCTAATAGCGCAGGGTGTGGCAAAAGCACCACGATCTTGTTTGCACCAAGAACCTCATTGTAGTTTCACTGCAATGTTGAAGCTCTTGGGAGAGCTCTAAACTCACAGTGTACTTCTTTGTATCTAGGTCCTTAATAAACTTTGCATACCCTGAAATCTTCTTTTACACCTGAATGAGAGGGATGTTGATGGAAAGTTGTTTCAGCATAGAGAGAAAGTACTTGAACTTGCCATCCTTCTCCTTCTTTTTAATTCTCTTACGAAAGGGAGGAGGAGGCGTAGGAATAGGTTTCAGCTTATGTAGTTCATCTGTAGCATAACTCACTCACCCCATCCTTGTCATATCATCTTCAATATCCGCATACTTAAACTTAATTGCCTATGATCGAAGATCATCCTTTTCTATTGGCATAGGAGGATCATTGGTACTCTTTCCATCATTAGCAACCTTCATGCACTGCACTTTAGTTTTTGGGTTTTAAACTATGTTTCTAGGCAGTGTACCTCTCTAATGCTGGTTGAGTTGAGTTGACACTTGATCAAAATATTGCTCAGCTGTTTAATAGCAACAGAATGAGACTTGATTTTCTGATATATGCTGGAGATGTTAGATTTCATCCCCCTAGGAGTGTCATCTTGTGTCATAACTTTCTTCAAATAGACGCTCACACATCTCTTAAACTCTAGAACTACTAGCACTGGTATGGAAGTTATGTGGTGGCACACAAGGACTATTTCTATAGCCATCTCTGTTACCCCAATCAACATCTCTTTCTTGGCCCCAGTTCCTATCATAGTAACTTTCACAGTTGTCCCTAAGAGCTCCATCTCAATTATAGTTCCGACCTTGGTTTCCTTTCCTTAGCATTAATAATCCTTATTGGACGCTTGGGTGTTAGTCTAGAAACCTCCTCTCTGATCAGTAAGGAAGCAAGTGTCCTCCTCATAGTAGGGATCATCTAACAAGGGTGCTCACGGAGGCAGATGAACAATCGCATTAACTCAATCTTGATTATACTTCATCATTACTTGCATACCTATACGGATTTAGGAAAGCTCTTCAATAATCTCCTTACTTATTTTAGCTTGCTTTGAACTAATATTGATAGCGCATGAACTTCTAATACATGATCAGTCTCTTTTTCGGCATGCACGATTTTCTTGACCACCCTTTCCATCCTCTTAAGGATCCTTGTAAATGGCTGATCTAAGAACATCCCCCCTGTAATTGTATTAGGATAAGCTTGAATATTCTCATCTAGGGCATGGTAGAAGATCTCCACCAAGGCATCATCAACAATTTTATGGTCTGGGACACTCCTCAAGGACTTTTGAACCGCTCCCATATAGTACTGATCGAGTCACTAGGAATTTGCTCAAAGTTGTTGATTTGTTCTTTCAACTTGAGCTTCTTCGATCTTGGGAAGTAACTCTCCAAAAAGGCCTTCTACAACTTAGCCCAACTGGTGATCGAACTCTGTGGGAGCTCGGATAGCCATAGTGCTAGTTTGCCTTTTTGAGATAATGGGAAACATGAAGTCCTACAAAATCCATAGATAGGTTTTGTGTTCCCCTCACTCTCTTACAAAAAAATGTAATGTTATGTAAATGACTATGCGGATCCTCTGATGGTAGGCTCATGAACAACCCATGGTTCTGCTTCATCTGATGCAACCCATACAAGACCACGAAGTTTCTGTCAGCCTATTGTAGTTGCAACACAATAGCTCCAGTAACCTCTATAGACATAGGGTTCAGCCGATATTGATTCCACTTATAAGCTTCGGCACTGAAGTCCTGTGGTTGTGGAGAAATGTCCTCAAAAGGAGATGGGTTGTCATTATGTGCATTCTTATTCTCATTCCAGCTTAGTTTTGGATTTGATGCGTTGTTTGCATTATCTTTAGCCATCCTTCTAAGTCTTCTCGGGATATCTGGGTCAAATAGAGTCAAGGGTATGCATACACTACACCTATACCTTGAAAGAAACTAAAACAATATAAAATGAGAGAAATAAGGATTAATTTCCAAATTATTGAATTAGACAAGTCTAGCCGTATTCCTCGACAATGGCACCAAAATCTTGATGTCGCCCAAGCTACACCTCCTTTTTGAGGCTAGAATGGTCATTGTCAAAATTTATAACCTAACAAAGGTTAGGGTTGAATATCATAGGGAATATGGAAGACTTAGAAGAGTTCAATTGCAATTTGGGTTGATTAACCAACTTATCTCCCCAAAAGGGGGCGGGGGTATGATAACTATTAAAAATAATTCTAAGCTAATACAAGTGATAAACCAATATGAAGAGTAACTAGGGTAGTGTGAACCCTATGATTCCCTAACTTACTATTACAAGATAATAAAATTCATTTCTCGTGTTTAGCATGCAGAACGGTAAGTTAAGTTTACCAAACCCTTTGGCCTACGTGAGAGGCAAATTTCACTACATGATTTGGTCTATCCCAGTAGTGTGATATTACTTATCCTTACCTATTGTCCTAGTAAAACCAACCCTTGGCCCACGTCTATTGATTAGATGAGAAACATCAATCCAATCCTATTAATTAATTTCTTTTCCTATTCATTACTACCTTGATCTGGTGACGATCCACCAACCATTTAAAGGGTTGGTATATCAATAGACTATGAATCCTATAATGATGGTCTCTTCTTGTACTTGTAGTATGTTCTATGTAAGCATGATTCACTTCAGGCATCTTCAATTCATGCCATATTGCTACATTTTTATTCCTTGCCTATGTTATGCATTTCGATTATGTGTTATCTCTTGTTGTATTGCATCCTGCATACATAGTATATTCAAACTCACTAATGCATACTCTATTCCTACGTGATGTCACCATGTAAGAACCTGTGCACCGATTGATCATCTTCCTTCACATGGCTAGTGCGATTTCTGTCAAGCTAGTTAGTTAGTCCTCTATTCCGGGGATAATGAATATGATCTCACGCTACATACTGAGACTATCTTCCTTTTATGTATGTATTGACTATGAGGGTGAGCCAAGTTTCTTGTCTTGGCCCCCGCTCCTTTGTATGTTTTATAGGTGATGTTGGACATGTTATGTATTCAGCCTTGACTCTCTTGTTTTGATGTTTATGTTATGAATGTTTCCCCTTAGGCCCTTTGCCCTTATTTCTAGTGCAATTATGTTATTTAAGTTCTTCTGTAACCAATGATGTGTCATGATATGTTAAGAGGCTAGTTTGGGGTCCATTCGGGTTCCCCATTCCCCGTGTCACGTCTAGGCCCTAGGCTTGGGTCATCACAGATTGTGACCTAGCACTGAGAGGACCTTGGTAGATAACAATTTTCACATAACTATGTTTCCACCATAGGTTTGGGAATTTGCTAATGGATCCATATAGCTAGGATTACGTGATTGGCCAAAAAGGGTGGATTTTCTATACGACAAATATTAATTGAATGCGGAAAAGGTTGGTGTTCCTCTAAGGTTGTTAATGAAAGATTAACCGAAAAGGGTGGAGTTCTCATAAGGTGTTTATGGATCTATTATCCAAAATGGGAAGATTCCCACAAGGAAAGTATTTGGTTTAACTTGGCAAAGTGGACCACTCCTTCTCCAGTGTGGAGTGAACATCGGGATTCTAAGTGGTAACTCGCTTGGTCTTATACGTCGATTATGGTTCCTTCCCATAATTTTATTTTTGTATTGACTATACATGGCATATTGTGTTTATATCCCCTAATTTCTGATAGTCCATATTATTTAATCATGGCTTATTTTCTTTGTGTCATTGCACCCCGTATACTTTATACACTCCATGTACTAACACTTACTTTTTGCGTACACGATCTAACCATGTAGGGGCTGCAGCACCTTTCCATCCTCCTCCTCCACGTGGCTAGATGATTTGAGCGAATATTTGTTATTAGTGAGTCCTCCATTTTTGGAGACAGTATCTATTTAGTTTTTTTCTTTAATTTAGACTTCTATATCTTTTGGATACTATCTTTTGAAGGTGAGGATAGGAGATTTCTTGGACTCCATTCTATTCATGATTAGATATGTTGTGGGATATGGTTTTGGGATATGTAATTATGATCTTGACTTGTTATGCTTTCATAATTATGGAAGACTTTTTATGGTCCCATATTCCCCTCTATATGTTGATGATGACATTATTGTTGTTATGAAATTCCTAAGTCCCTTATGCCCTCATAGAGTGAGTCATAGTTACCCACCCCTTAGACTTTATTATCTATGTGTTACATGTTAATCCTCTTTTCGATAACATCCTTATAGTGTGAGTCCAAAGTCTCATTTCCCCTACAATTATTTGCTACTTATTTCTTGATTGTTTGTGCTTTCTCAACCAAGGATGTGTTGTGCATACTTAAGAGGCCCTTATGGGGTTCCTTTGAGTTCTCCATTCACCTTGTTGTGCCTAGGCCCTAGGCTTTGGTCGTGACAAAGTAAATACCTTAGGCTTGAGTAGAGTGGAATAGATGCAAGAAATGCTTCATCATGAACGCTTCTGCTTCCCATGTCACAATATCAACTTGTTGACTCCTTTAAAGTACTTAAACATATGAAACTTTTTTTTTCCTTAGCTACTTTACTTGCCGGTCTAGAATTTCAACTGGTAATTACTCAAGCTCTCTTCAATGTTCACATCTTCCAAGGGAAATATAGAGTTCGATCATATGTGAACTTTCTCAACATCGACATATGAACTACCAGATGTACGAAATTAATTTCCTTAGGTAGGTCCAACTCATATGCCATATTGCCCATTTTTTTCGTAACTAAAGCACCCCAAAATGTGCTTTGAAAATACCATAATCATAATTTCCATATATCAAAAAATTCTTGCGCGATATTAAAAATCTAACTTCATATTCTCGATCAGGAGGTAAAATTGAGTGGGAAATGGGTATAACCCAAATTTGATAGGACTCATAGCAAAGAATAAATTTCACAAAATTTGGATTTCCAATGTGCATCCACGATCAGGCCACGACGCGAACTAAGCGTGGAGTAGTACAAATTTGGCCTTTGCGTTAGGTCCGCATCGCTGACCAGACACGGATCATTATAAGTTTTTCCTTAAGATTCCAGTGTCGGCCAAAGACATTAGGGTCGTAGCCCCATGCCTACTTATGCATGAAAACACCTAAACTTAGCCATTTTTAAACTCTATATCACTCAAAACCCTCACAAAAACCTCTCTAAAACATAACCAAATATATCATTCAAATTTCAAGGATTTCAAGCCTAACTTTGTAAGTCAAGGATTCTCTATAAGCTCCAAATTCTCTTCAAGCTCATCACTAAAACCCAAGTTTGAGGCATGTAGGTTTCACCCATTGGGTCCTTTCACACATTGAGCCTAATCTTCCTTTTTATGAAAGTTGCATGTTTTCAAGTTGTATCTTCTATGGTATCTCTTATTATGGATTTTGATTATAAATCATGTTGCATTTTTTTAAATGTTGATTGATTGATTATGTATGTCTATCTATTTCAAGCTTATACTATGAATTAGTTTTGTCTTGAAACTATGCATGTTTTGAGCTATAAAACTATGATCTATGATGAGATCTGAATATGGATTTCAAGGTATCCTAAAAAAGGGTTTTCCTATATGTTGGTGGGTGATTTACATTTAGTTTTCTCATATTATTTCACTATTGAATTGCATGATTTCCATCTAGCATTATGAACCCACCAAGTATTTGATAAAGTGTCTTGATAAAGATTCTCTAGTTATTGGTAATCTATTACATCATTTACAAGTCAAGTGACTTTATGTTTATTAAGGGCTTGCATGGATGCATTGAATTCATTAAAAGTATCTATAGTGTTGCAAGTACACCGCACCTTATTGGGAGGTGACATGCCTCAATCACCTTGTTGGTAAGTGATATTCCAATTCACCATGTTGAGGGGTGGATACCTCGACCGCCTTGTTAAGGAGTGACATGCCCAATCACCAGGTTGAGGGGTGGGTGCCTCGACCCCCTTTTTGGGGGATGACATGCCCAATCACCATGTTGAGGGGTGGATACCTAGATAACCTTATTTGGGGGTGACATGCCCATTATCCTTGTTGAGGGGTGGATATCTCAATCACCTTACAAGGTGGTGACATGGCTTGGATTCCAAGTAGTAGTTTCTTGGTCTATGTTGGCTATGCTCTCTTCCACATATGTAATATGCATTTTGCAAGTTATATGATTTACAAGCATGGTTTACTTCAAGCATTAATCCTGCATGCCTTATTGATATCATACTTATCCATTGCTTATGATTATGCATTTTGACTATGTTCGCTTATGTTATGTTGCATTGCATCCGACATACTTAGTATATTTAAATGTACTAACGTATACTCTATGCCTACATGATGTTACCCTATAGGAACCGAAGAACCGCTTGATCATCCTCCACGTGGCTAGCTTGGTAATTCGAAAGGTAAGTTTTGGTAAGTCCTCACATTTGTGGGCACTATCTATGTTACTATTACACTTAGATATCTCTTTATATGAACACATGATACTATGAGGATGAGCCGAAAGTGTCTTCACTCCCCTCCATTCCATGTTAGAGGTTTTATTGGATAATTTATGTACATATGCTATGAGCTAGAATCTCAAATGTTTTATGACTATCAATGACATTCCTTAGCCTCGTTTCCCTTATTTATATTCTAGTTGTTGTTATTTTGCTTCCGCGACCAAGGATATGTAATTTATATGCTAAGAGGCTTGCTTGGGGTTCCTTTGATTTACTCATTCGTCGTGTCGCATCTAGTCCCTAGGCTTGGGTTGTGATAAACTTGGTATGAGAGAACTAGGTTGTTAATGGTCCTCGAAATCCGACACACTAAATCGATTAGAGTCTTATTATTCATGGTTATGAAGAGCGCCACAACTATGAATGTGAGGCTATGAGGCATTTTAGGAAAATTTTCACTTCTTCATGGTCTATAACATGAGTTATATGTGAGTGTAAGTATTTTTTCCTAAGAGGGAGACCGAGGAGAACCCGTACAATAGAGGAGCAACTGACTCCTCCTGCTCCTTGAGCTCCTCAAGGAGGAGGGGTAGCCCAAGATGAGTTCTGATATGCTTTTACAATGTAGCCTCATTTTATGACCAACCAAATTCACCAAGTTGTTCGAGTCCTTCATGCTCCCACTCTGACTTCTAGAGTGAGGTATTTCACTAGAATGAACCCATCGGAGTTCCATGGATCCAAAGTGCATAAGGATACCAAGAGTTTATCAAAGAGGTGTAAAAGGTGTTATCCATCATGGGGGCCAATGCAGAGGAAAAGGCGGAGTTGGTGGCCTACTAGGTCAAAGGGGCAGCTCAAATTTGGTTTACACAATGGAAGTCAAAGAGGAAAGACGATGATTCTATTCATTGGAAGGAGTTCCAAGGTGCATTCCTCAACCAGTTATTTCCTATTGAGCTAAGCGAGGGTAAAATGATGGAGGTTATGAACCTTAAGCAAGGTTCCATGAGTGTGAGGGAGTATTCCCTTAAGTTTAACCAACTCTACAAGTATGCCCCATAATTGGTTACCAAGCTGAGATAAAGGATGAACAAATTTGTGTTGGATGTATCTGACTTGGTTAATTAGGATTGTCATACTGACATGCTAATAGGTAATATGGAATTTTCTCGCCTCAAGACATATGCCAAACAACTAGAGGTGGAAAAGCTTAGAAAAAAGAAGATGTGGTGAGTCAAAGAGGGCCCGTTTTGAAGGTGAATACCAAGGTTCTAAGACTATCCAGTCTCCTCAAGGCCACAAGTTCCAAGGCTAAGGGTCGTCCAATACTTCTAATCGGAGTTTTGCTAATGATAATCTAAGATTCCAAGGTGGTGGTTGTAGGGTGCCTAACCATTTGAATGTTGTAGGAACCATAATGGCCAATGTTTGAAAAAACATAATGCTTTGTACGGTTGTCGTGAAGTAGGTCATAAGGTTATTGTCGTTCTCAAAACAAAGGTAGAGATGATCGTCCACAAAGCCAATTTGCAAATGAGGGTCAAAAGAGAAGAGGAGACCAACAAGGGGGTGCTCTGAGGTAAAATAAATTATATGCTCTTCATGGCAGAGAAGGGGTAGATGAGGTGCCCGATGCCATCAGCTATCTGTTAAAGGTTTTTGATTTTGATATACATGCATTGATAGATCCTGGTGCTACTCTTTCTTTTATTACTCCTTTTGTTGTCAAAAAGCTTCATGTTAGTCTATAATTGTTATGTGAGCCTTATGAAGTCTCTAGCCCAACTGGTGATTGCATTATTCTTAGAAGAGTCTATAGAAATTATCCCATAGTCATCTTGCATAAAATCTTGCCTTGTGATTTTGTTGAATTAGATATGGTGGAATTTGATGTCATTCTTCGGATGGATTAGTGGTATGCATATTATACTTCTATTTATTGTAGGACCTGTAAGGTTAAATTTCAATTCCCTAATGAGCCCATCGTTGAATTGGAAAGTTGTGATGTGGTGGTCAAGGGTAGATTAATTTCATGCCTTAAAGATCAAAAGTTGATTTCTAAGGGTTGTCTTTATCATCTTATTAGGGTTAGGGATGTTGACTCCAAAGTCCTTACTGTTGAGTCGGTTCTGGTGATTAATGAGTTCCTTGATGTCTTTCCTGATGAGCTTCTCTATGGTCCTCTAGAAAGGGAAATACACTTTGGTATAGATTTCCTTCCCTACACTCAACCCATTTCTATTCCCCCTTACCGTATGGCTCTAGTGGAGTTGAAGGAGCAACTGAAGGATTTATTGGAAAAGTGTTTCATAAGGCCTAGTAAGTCACCTTGTGGTGCAGCAGTGTTACTTGGGAAGAATGAACATGGTTCTCTTAGAATGTATGATTACTGGCAACTTAATAGAGTCACCATAAAGAATAAGTGCCCTCTACCAAGGATTGATGACCTTTCTGACCTACTTCAAGGGACTAGTCACTTTTTTAAGATTGATCTTTAGTTCGAGTATCACCAAGTGAAAGTGAGGGAGTGTGACATTCCTAAGATGACTTTCTGAACTAGGTATTGGCACTTTGAGTTTGTAGTATGTCGTTTGGGTTGACTAAAGCAGTTACTATATTTATGGATGTCATGAATATGGTCTTTAAACTGTGCCTTGACTTGTGTGTGGTGGTTTTTATTGACAATATCTTAAGTTATTTGCAGAGTGAGAAGGAGCATGTGAATCACTTGAGGGTGGTGTATCCAATCTTGAGGGAGGAGAGGTTGTATGATAAATATGAAAAATGTGGGTTTGTTGAAAAAGGTTGCTTTTCTAGGGCATGTGTTGTCGGGTGATGACATTAAAGTGGATCCTAAAAAGATCGAGGTGATTAGGAATAGGCCTAGACCTTAGACTCCATCAGATATTAGAAGTTTCTTGTGTTTAGTGGGTAATCACCATAGGTATGTAAATGGTTTCTCTTCTAATGCTTCTCCCATGACTAAGTTGACATAGAAGAAGGCAAAATTCGTGTGGTCCGATTAATGTGAGAAGAGCTTCCAAACTTTGGAGGATAAGCTTGTCTACGCTCATATCTTGTCACTACTAGAAGGGTTGGAGGAATTTTTGTATATTATGATTCCTCAAGAATTGGTTTGGGTGTGGTTTGATGGAAAGTGGTAAGGTGATAGCATATGCCTCTAGACAACATAAGGTGCATGAGAAGAACTATCCCACCCATGATCTTGAATTGCTGGCCATGGTATTTGCTTTGAAAATTTGGCGTCACAACCTGTATGGGGTTCGTGTTGATGAGCTTACCAATCACAAGAGTCTCCAATATGTGTTCACCCGAAAAGATATTACCTTGAGACAATGAAGGCGGTTAGAGCTCCTTATGGATTATGATATAAGTGTGCATTATCACCCCAACAAACCTAATGTTGTGACCTATGCTCTATGTAGGATGTCCATGGGTAGTCTAGCTCATATTGATGATGGTGGCAAAGAGGTGGTTAGAGAGGTTCACCAGTTGGCTATATTAGGGGTTAGGTTGGATGAAGTTGATAAAAGTGGTATGGTTGTTGTAGATGGTTCTAAATATTCATTGATTGAGGATGTAAGGGAAAAATAAGATCTTGACCCCACCTTGCTAGAATTAAAGGCCTTGGTGAGAAATGGTACAGTGGAGATTTTCTCCCAAGGGGGAGATGGTGCCCTTTGGTACAAAGGTAGATTGTGTGTGCTATATATGGATGATTTGAAAGAATAGATCTTGAAGAATGCCCATAATTTGTCCAATTTCATTCACCCCAGTTCTACAAAGATGTATAGAGACTTGAGGGAGGTGTATTGGTAGGGTGGTATGAAGAGAGACATTGGCATGTTCATATCCGGATGTCACAATTGACAACAAGTGAAGGCCAAATATCAAAGGTCCTGTGGCCTAGCCCAAGATACACAAATTCCTACTTGGAAATGGGAAGAGATCAACATGGATTTTGTGGTTGGGTTACCTAAGACTAGGAAATATTTTTACTCTATTTGGGTTGTGTGTGGACGGAATGACAAAGTCAGCTCACTTCTAATGGTCAAAACCACTTATGGTGCCAAATTTTATGCCAAATTGTACATTTATGAGTTAGTTAAATTGCATGAGGTGCCCTTGTCCATTATTTGAGATCATGGTGCTCAATTCACTTCTCACTTTTGGAGGTCTTTCCAAAGAGTTCTGTACCAAGGATAAGCTTAGTATGACTTTTCATCCTCAAATGGATGGTCAAGCTGAGAGGACTATCCGAAATCTTTAGGACATGCTTAGAGCTTATCTTTTGGAGTTTATGGGTAGTTAGGATGCACATCTTCCACTCATTGAGTTTCCTTAAAAAAATAGCTACCACCCAAGCATTGATATAGATCCCTTTGAAGGTCTTTATGGTAGGTTTTGTAGATCCACGATTGGGTAATTTGAAGTGAGGTAAATGGCTTTGCTAGATCCGTATTTGGTAATGGAAGCCTTGGAAAAGGTAAAGTTGATAGGGGAGAGATTGAAAACATCCCAAAGTATACAAAAGTCCTACTCTGATGTGAGGAGAAGAGATCTTGAGTTTAATTTTTTTGATTGGGTTTACTTGAAAGTCTCACCTATGAAGTGTGTGGTTCGATTTGGCAAAAAATGGAAATTAAGCCCAAGGTTTATGGGTCCATATAAATTTTTTAGGAGAGTGGATAAAGTTGCATATGAGTTGGAGTTGCCTATAAAGATGAATGTGGTTCATCCGGTCTTCCATGTATCCATGTTGAGAAAGTGTGTGGGTGACCCAAGTATATAGTGCCCTTGGATGTTGTACGTGTTGCAGATGATAATTTGACTTATCAGGAGGTCCTGGTAGAGATTTTGGATAGAGAAGTGAAAAGAATGAGAAGCATAGATGCAGCTTCCATCGAGGTACTTGGGAGGAACCAACATGTTGGAAGTGCTACATGGGAAGCCGAGGCGGACATGAGAAAGTGATATCCATATCTCTTCAACTCTACTCAAACTGAAGGTAGTAATTTAACTCCCGTACATGATTTCAAGTCTTACGTTTCAGCCCTTATGTCATTTTGCATGCATTCATGTTCATGGTAGCGAAAAACAAATTTCATAA
>JAOTQR010077862.1:5998-21535 GCA_025774065.1 Solanum ossicruentum | reverse complement strand
ATGCCCACTTATGCGTTAAAACATCTATACTTAGCCATTTTTTCAACTCTATATCACTCAAAACCCTCACAAAAACCTCTCCATGACTTGACAAATATCTCATTAAAATTTCAAGATTTCAAGCCTAACTTTGGAACTCAAGGATTGTCTTCAAGCTCCAAGTTATCTTCAAGCTCATCTTATGAAAACCCAAGTTGAAGGTATGTGGGTTTCATCCATTGGGTCCTTTCACCTATAGAGCCTAATCTTCTTTTCTATGAAAATTGCATATTTTCAAGTTGTATCCTCTATGGGTATCTATTATAATAATATATTTTGATCAAAACTTATGTTAGGATTTTACGAAATGTTGATTGATTATGCATGTCTATCTATTTCAACCTTATACTATAAACTGGTTTGTCTATTGAAACTAGGCATTTTTTGAGCTATCACACTATGATCTATTATGAGATTTGATAATTGATTTCAAGGTATCCTACATGAGGGTTTTACTATGTGTTTGCGGGTGATATACATTGACTTTTCTCATATTATTTCACTCTTGGATTGCATGATTTTGAACTAGCATTATTAACCCACCATGTGTTTAGTAAAATGTCCTGATAAGGATTCTCGAGTTACTGGTGATCTATTACATGGTTTACAAGTCATGGGACATTAGGTTGATTAAGGACTTGCATTTATGCATTGAATTTATGAAAAATATCTATGTTGTTGCAAGTAGAGAACACTTTGTTTTGGGTTAACATGCCAAGTCACCTTGTTGAGGGGGTGACATGCCTCAATCACCTTGTTGGGGGGTAACATGCCCAACACCATGTTGAAAGGTGGATAGGTCGACCACTTTGTTGGAGGGTGACATGCCCAATCATCATGTTGCGGGGTTGATACCTTCACCACCTTCTTGGGGGTGACATGCCCGATCACTGCGTTGAGGGGTGGATACCTCAAGCACCTTGTTAGAGGGGGGGTGACATGCCCAATCACCTTGTTAAGGGGTGGATACCTCAATCACCTTAGAAGAGAAGTGATATGCCTTGGATTCCAAGAAGTAGTTCGCCTGGTCTATGTTGTTTATGGTCTTGTCCCACACATGTAATATATATTTTGCAAGTTATATGATTTACAAGGATGTTTTACTTCAAGCATTGATCGTGCATGCCGTATTGATATCATACCTATCCATTGCTTATGATTATCCATTTCGACTATATTTGCTTATATCTTGTTGCATTGCATCCAATATACTTAGTACATTCAAATGTACTAACATATACACTATGCCTGCATGATGTTACCATATAGGAGCCGGAGTACCTCTTGATCATCCTCTATATGGCTAGCTCGGTACTTCGAAAGACAAGCTTTAGTGAGTCCTCAAGTTCGAGGACGCTATCTATGCTACTATTACACTTAGATATATCTTTATGTTGAACACTTGATAATATGAGGGTGAGCCTGGAAAGTGTCTTGGCCCCCGCTCCATTCCATGTTAGATGTGTTCTTGGATAATTGATGTACTTATGTAATGAGCTTGACTCTCGAATGTTTTATGAATATCAAAGACTTCCCTTAGCCCCATTTCCATTATTTACATTTGTTGTTGTTGTTATATTTCTTCCACGACAAAGGATGTGTAATTGATATGCTAAGAGGCTTATTTGGGGTTCCTTTTGGTTCCCCATTTGCCTTGTCACGTCTAAGCCCTAAGCTTTCGTTGTGAGAAACATTCTATTAAAGAAATAGGTTGTTATTGGTCCTCGAAATCTAGCACACCACACCCATTAGAGTGTTGTTCATGTTTGTGAAGCGCGCCACAACTATCAATGGGAGGCTATGAGGTGTTCAAGGAAACCTTTCACTTCTTCATGGTCTATATCATTCTTTAGATGTGAGTGTAAGGCTTTTCCCCTAACGAATGCTCTTTGCTCTTCTAGATCAATCCGATTCCAACAGGGAAACTAAGGAGAGCCTATACTCTTGAGGAGCAACCGACTCCTCCCGCTCCTCAAGGACGAGGGGTAGCCCAAGACGAGTTTCGAGATACTAGTACAATGTTGGCTCATCCTGTGACCAACCAAATTCACCAAGGAGTCCAAGCCCCTCATGCTCCCACTCTGGCATTTAGGATAAGGAATTTAACTATAATGAACACACCGGAGTTTCATAGATCAAAGGTGAATAAGGATCCCCAAGACTTCATCAATGAGGTGTAGAAGGTGCTATACATCATGGAGGTCAATGCAAAGGAAAAGGCAGAATTGAAGGCCTACCATCTTAAAGAGGTGGCTCAAATTTGGTTTACATAATGGAAGTCGGAGAGGAGAGACGATGATGCTATTCCTTGGGAGGAGTCCAAAACTGCACTTTTAATCGGATATTTCCTATTGAGCTTAGGCAGGCTAAAATGATGGAGTTTATGAACCTCAAGCAAGGTTCCATGAGTGTGAGGGGGTATGCCCTTTAGTTTAACTAACTCTCCAAGTATGGCCCATAATTGGTTGCCGAGCCGAGATCAAGGATGAATAAATTTATGTCAGGTGTGTCTAACTTGGTTAACAAGGAGTGTCGTACCTCCATGTTAATAGTTGATGTGGATTTTTCCAGCCTCATGATATATGCAGAACAACTAGAGGGGGAAAAGCTTAGAAAAAGAAGAAGTGGTGAGTCCAAGAGGGCTCATTTTGATGGTCCATTCAAAGGTTCCAAGGGTGGCGATTTCCTCAAGGCTACAAGTTCCAAGGCTAAGGGCCTTTCAATGCTCCTAAGAGTAGGTTTGCTAATATCAATTTGAGATTCCAAGGTGGTGGTGGCAGAGTGCCTAACCCTATATTCCAAGGATGTGGTAGGAACCATAATGGCCCATGTTTGAAAAACTCTAATGCTTGCTATGGTTGTAGTGAAGTGGGTCAAAAGGTGATTGATAAGGGCCACAAGGGTGGTTGGCATGAGGGTAAAGCATAAAAATAAGGGGTTGAGTCAGGAATATAGAGAAAAAAGTGAAAAATCATGTGTTGGGTGCAAGAAAAATAAAAGATGCCTTAGTTGAGAGCAAAAAGCAAATGAAGTATGAAAATAAGACAAAAAGCTAAAAAATGATATAAAAAAAAAGCACCCAGAAAAGCATGAAATGGTTAAAAGTGAGAATAAGGTGAAATGAACAAAGTTGGTGGGGCAAAAGTGTTTAAAAATATAGTTTCAAGGAGGTCCTTTAGTCACTATTTTCCCAAAACACAATACCAAAGCCGCACGCGCCTACATTACAAGCCAAGAAAGTCCTAAAGTGATCCGATCCTAATTAGTTGACGGTCTGAGTCATGAGTATAGGGGAAAGCCTATGGTAGTAGTTATCATACATGAAAATCTTTTGTGAGAGTGACAATTTTTGTATAGTCACATGGTCAAATATGAAAACATCGTTGAGTATCAAATATGAGATTCTTTCTATAAGGGCACTTGCATTGCATTGTTAGCATTTTACTTGTTCAGTGATTGTGTACTGTCGATAACCCTTTGCTTGTCATAGTTGTGTTTTCACATGTACCAGTTTGCATTGGTTTTCTAAATAGCTATCTAATCCTATTTTGGAAACTTGTTATGGGTATTTGAGTTTGAGATGTATATGAAGTATGCTATTGAGTTGAGGTCTGTGTGTTGCTGTATTGTCTATATAGATTGACTCCATCGCTTAACGAAAAGAAATAATTTTAAGTTGAGGGTGTTGATGTGATGCAAAAACACAATAGTTTTGATGCATAAAACATAGGATTTTGTGTGTTCTCAATGCTATATTTATGGCTTTGATGTGTTTTTGTGTTTAGATTTGCAGTATTATAGGTTGGCCATGATTTGTGAAAAAATGTAATGGTTGCTAGTTTTTGCTATTATATGAGACGTTCTACGAGTTGTAGAGCTTTCTACGAGTTGTAGATAGGTCCTGTAAGGATTTCAAATTTGGGGCTCTTTGCTGAAGTTGAAGTCTACGAATATATAGGCGAGTGGTAGAGCAATTTATGGGTCGTAGAATAACATTCATGCACTGAGGATCAGAAATGTCCACTTGCAGGAAAGGTATCAGACGAAATACCTTTACTGGTCGTAACCGACTTTACGAGTCTTGAAGGGGTTCTGTAGAAGTGATGTCCAAAATTTCAGCAGATGTTGATGCATGGATAGTGTTTGATGATGAACTACTCTTATGTTTGAAGTTGGACTCACTATTAGAGGTCAAGGATGTTTTAGAGCTACTTGTCTCATGATTGTATGATTCTCATGAGTTACTAAAGTATGATTATTATAAGTATTCCGTGGGATTATACTTAGTGCCGATGGATGGAGGGTTTTCTCTCTTTCCTTGAACTATGTGCCACCATAGGACTATGTTTTACCCATGCAATACTAGTGGATCCACTTAGTACACTCTATCTTGAGGTTCTTCCTGAATTGGGTCGTGTTCCCTGATGATGTTCATGCTCCAATAAGAAAGCGGTTGTTGTCAACAATTAACCTAACCTAAGGCTAGGGTCGAATCTACAGGGAATACGGCTTGAATACAAGACTTCACTCTCAATCATTTAATGTATCTACAAGTACAACCTCTATATGGGGTGTTTTGTATTATTCAAGAATAAAAACAAAAATAAACCCTACTATGATGCGAGAAAACACTCAATTTAAGGACAATTTGGAAATTGTGTTCCACATGGTTCGTTGACTCGAGTAACCTAGATAACATAACTACAATTAGAGATTCGCATGTAGGACGATAACTTAGGTTCTTCCAAGCCTCTTGTGAAGGTGAAGGTAGAATTTCACCATGCCGCCTAGTCGGTAACCATGGCATGCTAACTAATTGTTGCCTATTGTCCCAATCAACCTCCACTTGGTTAGGTTTGGTTGATTAGATAAGAACACATCAATCGAATCCTATCATCTACTTATTTTTTACTATTCGTCACTACCTTTGTAAGGATCATGATAGTAGGCGGGGTTTGGTGTTGGCTACCACCAAATAACGATCATAATGAAGGGAAACAGACAATACATGCAAAACCCCAATCATAGAAATGCACATACTTAGGTCATCTCAAAACAACTACCCATGGTTCCCACAATCCCAAGTAATGGGTGCGTAACTATTCATGCCTAAGGCAAAACCACCAAAAATGCAAATGCAAGGCATAGTTGAGAATTTTATCAAAAGCAATAAAGATTGAAGACACCACAAGTTGCACACAACAAGCTTGACAGATTGACAATAAGTACAAAGCAAGAGTTGTAATCCCCAAAAGTGGGTTTTTAAGAGAAAAATGAAGAACTTCTCTAAAACCCTAAAATATTCTTGAGAGAATATTCAAAGGCACATTCAATGTCTCCCAAGATGGAATCTCGTTCTCCACTTAAATAAAACCTATCTTAATGTATTTATAGTAGTTACAAATTTAATCCTAATAATTATATAGAAAAGACAGTTGGCAGCTGGTACGCCTCATAGGTATGACTAGCACGGTGACCTATGAGTTGTAATCAGGGTATCAGGTTCTTGGTATCTTGGACTAACTAGTACGACCCAATGGTACGAGTTATTGTCATAGCTATGACTCTTATACTCATCTCGTTGTCTAGGCCTTCAGTTTTTGATCCAAAGATTGGGCTCTCTATTCTCCTACTATAAGCACACCTATACGAGTCATAGTGAGACCTGCGATTTGTAGGGTGGCTCGTAGGGTTAACCTCCACTTAGCAGATTTCTAATGTTTTGCCTCTGTTTCTTGCTATGATAATATCCTACAACTTATAGCTTGGACTACGACTCGCAAGTGAACTCGTATATCCTATGCTTCAGCAAAATCTGCAATTTTTTTACAAAATCACGCAAACCTAACTTTTCTTCAAGAGCAACACAAAAACACGAAAAAACCATAAAAATCGCATTAAGAACTCACAAAATCCCTTGTTTTAGGCATCAAATGTATTGTATTTTGACAGCAAATCATTCCTATAAGGTGATGTTCTAAATGAAATCCTTTTCGAAATTGAGTCATGTTCCCGTAAGGAAGGTTACTTCGTATGACATTGGGTCATGTTACCATAAGTTTGAACTATGGTTTACCTTGACAAGTAGACCACCTCTTTTCCGTGAGGGATAATGATCGGGATTCCAAGTTATAGCTCACTTGGTCTTATTCTATGTCAGTTGAGGTCTCTTCCCACACATATGTACTATGCTCTATGCAATTGAAATAATTTACAAGCATATTGTACTTCAAGCATTGATCATGCATACCATATTGTTATTATACGAATCCATTGCTTATAATTATGCATTTTTGTTATGATGCCTATCTTTTGTTGTATTGCATCCCACATACTTATTACATCCAAACTTACCAATGCATACTCTATGCCTACATGAAGTCACCATATAGGAATCAGTGCCCCTTTTGATTCTCCTCCTCATTGTTAGATAAATTGTTCAAGTTAGCATTTGTTGAGTCCTCATGTCCGGGGGCAGTATCTATCCTCTCTCATGCTTATGTCTTGATTATATCTTATACATTCGGATTACCTATTGTCATTGCTCTGAGGGTGAGTCAGTTGCGTGTCTTGGCCCCCGCTAAGTATCTATATTTAGAGGTGTTGCTGGACAAGTTGGGTATTATGGTTGAACTTGACTCATCTATGATATTTAAGTATTACTTCCTCTTTCTTTCTTGCTCCTTTAGTCCCAATTTCCCTTGTTTATATTGTCTCTTATTATCATTTTGAATTGATTTTGTGACCAAAGATGTGTAATGATATGCTATGAGGCTTGTTTGGGGTTCCTTTGGGTTCCCCATTCTCCAGTCACATCTAAGCCCTAGGCCTGGGTCGTAACACCTTCCATCAATACATATCCCTCAAATCTCTATACATTTGGTAGAAGCAGGGTGAATAGAATAAGAATAATTATAGGCCTCACGGAGGATCCTTTCTCTCAATACATCAACACAAGGCACACACAACCTACCTTGGAAACTAAGGGCACCATCTCCCCATTAGGACAAAACCTCCACCTTGCCCTCTTTCACCAAGGCCTTCAATTCTAACAAGGCGGGGTCAAGATCTTGCTTTGCTCTTACCTCATCCACCAATGAAGATTTAGAACCATCAACAACAATAACACCAACATTGCCTACCTCTTCTGAGCTAACCTCAAATCAAGCCAATTGATGCACCTCCCTAGACCCCTCTTTATTGCCACCATCAACATATACTAGACTACCCATAGGCACCCTACTTAGAGCACCGATAACAACCTTAGCCTTATTGGGGAAAACGATGCACACTCATATCATAGTCCTGAAGGAGTTATAACCACCTTCTTGTAACCCTCTAATAACACCTATCATATTTAGCAAACAACAGCTCATCCCCAAAAACTTGCAATACTAGCCCCAAATGATTCAAAAGCTCTACACTATTCAATGGTCCACTGCTAGAGGTCAACACAAACATACCAAGGTAGGGTTTTAAGACCTTATTCATGAAATGCAAAACCCTATACAGTGCATAAGTCAACCAAACAACTCCACCAATACTCAAAATGCTAACTACTAATCCGAAAGGACACTTAGGGATGTTACCTATCCTCATCCTCAATTAGAGAACAAAACCTAAACCACAAATCAATCTTAGAGAAGTGACTAGCCTGATGTAGTTGACCAAATAAATCGTCCACCCTAGCTATCACATTACAACCTTACGTGTCCTATAATTATTGGAATCATGCTATGCAAGTAACAAAACAACCTCAAGACCTCCAACCCAAACCAATTCTTCGATGCATCACAATACTCAGCAACCACCTTCCAATCCTCCTGGTAGAACCAAGATAGAAGCGGACACAAGTTTAACCTTCAACGTTTTAGAAACTATATTTACACTCATCAGCTCACCCAAACGAGCCTCACTCGGGGTCAACTAGATCATATGAGAAGTAATAGAAAGAAACCTACTCACAACATCTGATGATAACCCGCTAATCCCAAGAAACTCCTAATATGCAATAGGTGTAAAGGTCTAGGCCAATCTCTAATAACCTTTGTCATATTAGGGTCCACACTAATACCATCACCCAACATCGCAAGACCTCGAAAGGAAAGCTCTTGTAACCAAACTCACATCTCTCCTCCTTAGCGTATAACTTCCTTATACCTTATAGACTACCCTAAAATTACTCACATGCACCCTTTACTTCCAAGGGCAAATAAACCTATCATCACCCTAACAATCATAAACAAAATAAGATAGGGTATAATATTCAGGAGACTTATAGACATAATCAGTGCACTAGCCAAACCAAAAGATACTTCCACAAATCCACATTATCGGAAAGGACATTGAAGAATTCATCTACCACCCAAAATAATTTGAATAGAAATAACTTAGGTTCAACACCCCTAACCCCGACAAGACAAAGAATGCAACCCTTAGAGATGAAGCATACCATAGTACAAGAAATGGACCTACCTCTTTGCAACAAGTTTACAAGCCCCCACTTCAAGTTGGATTTAATAGGGAGTCAAAATTTAATTCTACAGAATCCACATTCAATGGGGACACAACACCAATGCACCTAACCCGTCCACAGCACAGCATCAAAATCCACTACACTATACCCAACAAGTCACAATGCACGACAAAATGCAATATAAACACGGAATAACACCTATGAACCTTCAAACAACAATAGGCTCACCAATGAGATAGACACCAAAGGGAGTTTTGAACACAAATGATACCCACTAGCAACCAAAAGAATAATAAAAGAGATAGTGTCACCTGGGCCCATCAATGCAAACACATCAAAGCCAAAGTGAATTTCAACATACCAGTTGTAGCATCAAGCACCTCATCTCCTTCTTGTGTCATTTTACCATCACCACCTTGATCTAAAGGTAGACCACCCTTTCACCTTGTTCGAGCATATGGACAATTTACTACCCTGTGATCCACTTCACCACATCAAAAATAAGAACTAGAATGCCTCCGACATAGGCCACAATAATTCTTTCTACATGTAAGGTACTTGGGATTAGTCACTCCACCATCACCTCCATTAGCCTTATTGCGTCTATTAGGGCAATCTATTATCTTGTGACCATCCTATCCACAACTATAAAAAGCATTGGTACCCCTCAAGTATGGGCCATCATGGCCTCTACCATATCTTGGGCACCTAGCATAAGCCACGACAACACCACCACCTCCACATTTGGGACTTTGGAACTTCCTTTCACCACAGGCCCTCTTTGCTTCCATACATTTTCTCTTCCCATTTGAAGCCTCGGGAGAACCAGCTTTTTGATCGAGGTGAGTTGCTAATTTTTCGCTGCATTGACCAACAACCAAAAAGCGTTGTGAACCTCTGCATTCGTCATATCACCATCCTGAGAAGCTTGAGACATATCCTGTAATGTAACAATTATGGATTAGAAATAAGCTCTAGGGGACCTAACTCTATCGTATGACATAGATCATGAAGAAATGAAATGTTTCCTAGAATACCTTATAGCCTCCACTACATAGTCGTGGCATGCTTCACAACCATGAATAGGAGTCTAATCGACGCTATGTGTTGGACTCCCTGGATCTAATAACCCAGTGCTCTGATACCATCTTTGTCTCGCCCCAGTCGTTGGGCCTAGATGTGATCGGCGAATGAGGAACCCGAAGGAATCCCAAACAAGCCTCATAGCATATCATTACACATCCTTGGCTGCAGAAGCAATTAGAATGACAATAAGAGATAAACAAAAACAAAGGGAATTGGGACTGATAAAGAGAGAGAGAAAGAGGAAGTAATACTTAAATATCATAAATGAGCCAAGTTCAAGCATAATACATTACTTGTCCAACAAAACTTCTAAACATAGATACTTACTAGGGCCAAAACAAGCAATCGGGCTCACCCTCATGGTCAAAGTAGTAATAAAGAAGAGGGTATCAATACATAGAATAAGAAATATAGATCAATATTCCAGAATGGAGGACTCACCAACTAGCTTGAGAGACAATCGTACTGGCCACGTGGAGGAGGAGGATGGCCAAATGGAGTTCCAGTTCCTACATGGTGACATCATGTAGGCATAGAGTATGTGTTAGTATGTTTGAAAGTACTATTTATGTAGGATATACTGTAACAAGAGACAAACATCATAGGCAAAATGCATAACATAACCAATGAATAGCATATTAACAATATGACATGTATGAGTGATACTTGAAGCAAAACCATGCTTATATAGAACATAATTAGTATCAGAAGTGACCATTATAGTGCAATCCAAGGCCTACCACCTCCTTGGAGAGGCGTATGAGGTACAAACCCCTTCATGAGGTTGATGGAGTACAGACCCCCAACAAGGTTGATGGAGTACAAATCTCCCAACAAGGTTGACGGGTACGAATCCCCAACAACGTTTATGGGTACAAACCCCCAACAAGGTTGCACAAGCCTGCAGCCTCCCGAGCAAGGTGATCGAGGTAAAATCCCCTCAATAAGGTTACCCGGGCCTACAACCTCCTGGATGAGGCTTGGTCATCCCCAATACTACTGAGATAACAATGTTTATATACGCTGCTTGCATCATCTTGTACCTACATTCCTTTCATCATCATATACATGCATTCCTTTCATCACCAAATGCATAGATTCCTTTCATCATCATATACATATATTCATTTCATCATCATAAAACCATTCATCTCATAAGACGTGCATTGGACCTTCAATTCCTCAAGAAATTGTAACAGGTCATTTTATCAAACACCTAGAGGGTGTGTAGTACTAGTGTAAAACTATGCAATTCAAGAGTGAAATCATCTTATAAAATCCAATGTAAAACCATCAATAGATACTAGCTAACACCTTTAAGCAATATACATCAAAACTCTTTATCAAATATCACAATAGATCTTAGATTCATAACCTAAACATAGTAAAATAGTCAGAGTTTCATAAATCCCAACATAGTGTGCAGTGAATTTCATAATGAAGATGACCCATGAGTAAATCAACTTTAAATCATGCAAATTAAAGTAAAAGGAAGCTTGGGTATCATGGGTGAAAGGGACCCATGAAAGAAACCCACATACCTTACCTTTAGAGAATCCATGAAGAAGATTGGAGATGGAGATTTGAAGTTTGAGAGTAAATCCTTATATTCGGATGAGGTGTGAGACATGAATTTAGGAGATGAAATATTGTCAGTGTTTAGGAGAGTATTTGAGAATGTCTTGGATGATTTGAGGGTGAAATAAGGCTAAGTGTAGGTATTTTCATGCATGAAAAATATTAGGACCGAGACCCAAAAGTCTTGGATCAAACTAAATAATGAACAACAAAATACACTGGGGCATGCTGCGCCCCAAATGCGGATTAACACTGTCCTTTGTCAAACTTTAAAATTAAAAAATTTTCTACTATTGCTCTAAAATAAGGGTTAGACCTATTTCCCACTCAATTTGAACTCCTGAACAAGAACATGAAGTCGGATTTTCAATATCGCATATGGATTTTGAGATATATTGAAATTACAATTTCAAGCACTTCTAAGGCACATTTTCAGGCACTTTTTGGGGTCGTTACACCAGATATCCACCTAACCCCACCAACCAATTAGCCTACTACTCTAATTTTGCAACCTCAAGTCTTTTCTATCGAAGTTTTTTTCCTCGGTGAGATTAATTTTTGCTATATCCTGTCTAATCTCCTATCCCAATACTTCTTCTGTCGGCCTCTACACCTCCATATAACTCCCAAAACAAATCTCTCGCACCTCTTAAATGGTGCATTGGTACTCCTTCTCTACATATGTCCAAATTATCGCAGTCTCGCTTCCCTTATCTTATTAGCCACAGGGGATACCTCTAGCATCTCCCGAATGGTCTTATTCCAAATCTTATCACTCTTGGTGTGACCATATAACCATCTCAACATCCTCATCTCTGAAACATGTATTTTTGAACATGTACATTTTTAATTGGCCAACACTCAACACCATAAACAGAGATGGTCTGACCACCATTCTGTAAAACTTATCTTTGAGTTTAGGTGGTATCTTCTTCTCATACAATACTCCAGATGCCAGCCTCCATTTAGTCCATGCTGCCATAATATAATATGTGACATCATCATCAATATCACTACTACTCTGGATGATGGACCCTAGATACTTAATTTTTTCCCTCTTGGGGATAGTTTGAGTGGCAAGCCTCACATCAATGTCTGCTTCATCCCTCACAACACTAAATTTGCACTTCAGCTATTATGTTTTGGTCCTACTCAGTTTGAATCCTTTGGTCTCCAAGGCGTATCTCCAAGCCTCCAACCTATCATTAACTTTAGTCCAAGTCTCATCAATCTAAACTATGTCATCTACAAATAGCATATACCATGGAAGCTTCTCCATGATAGATCACATCAGCTGATCCATAACCAAGGCAAACAGGAAAAGGCTCAACTCGGATCCTAGATGGAGCCCATCTTAATAGGCAAATACTTTGAGTGTCCTCCCATCGTTATTACCTGAGTTGTGGCTCTTGTACATGTCCTTTATCACTCTAATATATGCCATTGGGATAATTTCCACCTCCAGACACCTCCATAGAACATCCCTAGGAATCTTGTCATAGGACTTTCGAGATCAATGGACACCATATGAAGGTCCTTCTTTCTTTTCCTATATTTCTACACTAATCTCCGAACAAAATAAATTGCTTTAGTAGTTGATCGCACCGGTATGAATCCAAACTGATTCTCTAAAATAGAAAATACTCTTCTCACCCCCATCTCCATCACTCCTCCTAGAGCTTCATAATGTGATTTAATAACTTGATACCCTCTGTAATTATTACAGTATTGAATATCCCCTATATTCTTGTACAATCTAATCATTGTACTTCTCCTCCATTCATTTGGTATCTTGGCAGTCATCATAATAGCATTACATAGTCTAGTCAACCACTCTGTTCCATCCTTGATCACGTTCTTCCAAAAATCTACTAGAATCTTATCAGGTCCGATTGTCCTCCCTCTCTTTATCCTACTAATACCCCTTCTCACCTCCTCTACTCTTAATCTCCTACAATAACAAATATCATGATGGCTTTTGGAGTGTTACACCTTACCTAACTTAATATCTCTATCTCCTTTTTCATTTAATATTTTATGAAAATAAGCTTGTCAGCTAGGTTTAATGGACGTGTCATCCACCAACACCTCACCCTCCTCAAACTAGATGTACTTCACTTTGTCCAAGTCCGAGCTTTCCTTTCTATCACTTTAGCGAGTCTATACAATCTCTTGTCCCTATATTTATCACTTAGTTACTTATATAAGTACTCAAACATCTTAGCACTCATCACCAAAATTCTTGCTTCTGACTTAGTCGTCTTATAGATCTCCTTAAGCCTTCACATTTAATCTTCATCCCTACACTTCAACCACTTCATGTAAGCAATCTTCTTATCTTTCACTTTGTCCTGAACTTCATCATTCCAACATGATTCGCCCTAAAATCCACCAATGGTTCCTCTTGAACCCCCTAGTTCCTCGATAGATACCTTTCAAATGCAACCAACAGTAGTGTCCCACATATTGTTCATATTTTCTCCACTACTCTAAGCCTCTGTGTTTCAAAACTTTTCTTCCATCTCTCGAGAGAGGGAATGAGTAAGGCCTCCCCATATAATCCTCAGTTAGGCATAAATAACCTTCTTCTACTTTTCTCACTTGATCTCTAAATCCATTAGAAGCCTATGTTGAGTAGAAATATTTTCACCCGAATACCCTTGCAATTCTTACATAGGCTTCTATCTCACTTTTTGAGAAGTAAGTAATCTATCAGAGTGTTACCTATCATACTAAGTAAGGTAATCAAGTGGTTTTCCCTCTTTGGGAATAATGAGAGAGCAATAGCTAACTCAAAGGCTTTGGCGAATCCAAGAGAGATGTCCCACCTCCATCCTCTCCCCAAAACCAAAGCATCCATGAACATCTTCAAATTCGTTAGTAGTTGCCCCGATGTACCCATTAAAGTAACCCCCAGTGAAGATTATTCTTGTCACTGGTATGGCTCGCAAAACCTCATCCAAAAATTCACAAAAGAGCCTTTTGACTTCACCATCTAGGCCTACGTGGGGTGCATAAGCACTAACTACGTTCACTACATGACTACTAGCCCCTATTTTGATAAGCATCATCCTCTAATTAACCCTCCTAACCTCAACCACATAATCTATAAGGTCCTCGTCTACTAGGATGCCTACCCTATTTCTATACCTAAAAATCCCCCAGCTACCACAACTTAAACCCATCCACGTCCCGATCTTTGTTACCTAACCATCTGGTCTCCTGAACATACGGTTTATGTATATGTCTCCTCTTAGGATATTTTACTAGCTTTATGGATTTCCCTGAAAGTGATCCTATGTTCCACGATTCTATCTGTAACATAACTAAGCCCATGACCCTCTGACCCCTTACCCCTTACCCTCGACCCCAACTCCAACCCCAACCGATTACATGAACCTATTCTACCATTAGATCCTGACACAACTAAACTTAAGAAGTAATAGAATACTAAACTACCAAGATTAGAAAAACTATGCAACCCAACAATAGCACCGGAAGTAATAGAATATTAAAAACAATTACAAGGCACCCAGTACCTAGCAATATAGTGACTGTAATATGCAAAAATACTAAGCAATAATAAACATATAAATACTAAGCTAACAACAAAAAGGTAAAAAAAAGGAAATCCAATTACACAAGTTTATAACCCACAGATCCATAAGCAAAGAAAAACCAGTCAATATTGCAGTTAACTATAGAATATGACAGTAAATTCCACAATTCAAGTAGGAAGTCAAATTTGCAGCAACAAGTTTATACCCCACAGATCAATTAGCCAAGAACAATAAGTCAATATTGTAGTTGACAACGGAGAAGGAGATAAATTTTCTATTTAGTAAAATAAAGAATAAAATTTTCATATCAGTTAACAACAGAAAGATACGATTGATTAGACAAATAGTAAATAAAAAGGAGTTTGGAAGACATCACCTGGATTCGACTCGCCAATGAAAATTTGACCTCGTCAAAAAATATTCAGCCTCTCTGGAAATACTCTCATGTCATCAAAATTCTCTTCAAAAATCTTTTGTTAATCTTCCTTCTTTTGCCAAAACCCTGAATTTTGAGTCTAAAAGATCTCGCCGTTCTTTGGTGATCGTTGGACTAGATTGGTAGGAAATTCTCTTTTGTGTCAAGTGGAAGTGAATTTTTAGGGCCGCCAGAGAAAGTTGGAGTGCACAATAGAAGAGAAGGAAAGAAGATGACACTGTGTCAATGAAGAGAAGCAAATGTTGTGTCAAAGAGAAGATCGTGAGAGAGAGAAATAAAGTTATTTGTGTGTTGAATAATCAATTGAAGGACTTGTTGGAGAAGGACTTTATTAGGCCAAGCATATCATCATGGGGTGGTCT
>JAOTQR010077858.1:0-11786 GCA_025774065.1 Solanum ossicruentum | reverse complement strand
TCTCACTTGTTAAGCATCTCTCAAAAACAAAAATTTCTCTCAATTTAATTTTCTCACTCTTTTCTCTATTTCTCACAATTACAAAACAACTCTCAAACTCACACTTTTACTACACTCTTGTCTTGGCGGTTTTTAGTGTTTTACAGATGAGAATTTGCACCTCTATTTATAGTAGATTTTAGAGGTGTGAACAGAAACTCCATCTTCAAAAATGGTGGCTAGACGGTGAAGTGGTGGCTTGTTTGGTGGTTGCAATATCTTGACCAAGATATGGTCCAAGATGGTGGTTGGACTTCTTCAATTCTCCCCTTCCAGCCATATCCGGAACAAACATCCTAGCTATATATTTGCATAGCTCTAACTTCTCTCGAGTCACCACTTTCGTCAACATGTCAGCTGGATTCTCCTTCGTATGGATGTTCACTAGTCTCAACAGATGTCGATTCTTCACCTCATGTATCCAATGATGCCGAATATCAATATATTTTGTACAAGAATGGTACAGGGAGTTCTTGCTCAAATCCAGAGCACTCTGACTGTCATAATGTACCTTATATTCCTTTTGCTTGATTCCAAATTCTCGGAGATAACGCTTTAACCACAACATCTCTTTTCCAGCTTCCGCGGCAGCAATGTATTCTGCTTCGATTGTGGATAAAGCAATATGCTTCTGTAGTTTTTACTGCCATGAAACAGCTCCCCCAGCAAAAATGTTAATGAATCCTGAAGTAGAATTCCTATTATTAAGATCTCCGGCTATGTCTGCATCTATATAGCCCTCCAAGATTGGATTAACTCCCCGTAGCAAGGACATAATTTCATTGTACCCTTAAGGTACCTGAGAATCCACATTACTGCCTCCCAATGCTCTTTTCCGGGGTTGGAGAGAAAATGACTCACCCTTCCCACTACATAAGCAATATCTGGCCTCGTACACACCATCGCATACATCAGACTTCTGACTGCTGAAGAATATGGTACATACGACATCTCCCCAATCTCTTTTTTCGATGAGGGAAATAATCTCTTGCTCAACTTGAGATGGTTGGATAATGGAATGCTAACTGGTTTGGCATTGTTCATGTTGAACCGTACAAGCACTCGTTCAATATACTTTTCCTGAGACAGCCATAACCTCCGGTTCTTCCTGTCTTGGGTGATCTGCATTCCCAATATTTGTTGAGCCGGTCCTAAGTCTTTCATGTTAAAAGACTTAAAGAGTTCCTTCTTCAGCTGGTTGATCTTCGTTGCGTCTTTTCCCACGATCAGAATATCGTTTACATATAGTAAAAGAGAAACAAAATTTTCGACAGAAGACTTCTAAATGTAACACGTTCATATGCTGAAGTTTTCTTGTACCCTTGACTTGCCATGCATGAGTCAAATTTCTTGTACTACTGCCTCGGTGCCTGCTTCAGACCGTACAAGCTTCTCTTCAGCTTGCATACGAGGTTATCTCCTGAAACTTCAAAACCTTCCGGCTGCTCCATGTAGATTTCTACTTCTAAGTCTTCGTGAAGAAAAGCTGTCTTTACATCCATCTGTTCAAGCTCCAAGTTCATACTTGAGACCATTCCAAGTATGACTCTAATTGAAGTCATCTTGACTACTGGTGAAAATATCACACCAAAGTCGATCCCCTTCTTCTGCTGGAATCCTTTGACTACAAGCCGTGCTTTGTATTTTATCACTTTTTTGCTGCCATCCTTTTTCAGCTTGAACACCCATTTATTTTTCAATGCCTTCTTCCCTCGTGGAAGTTATACAATCTCATAAGTCTGATTTTTCAGCAGAGACTCCATGTCATACGGCATTGCGAGAAACCACTTTTCTTTGTCCTTATGAGATACTGCTTCATGGAAACTCTCTGGTTCTCCATATTCAGTAAGTAGAAGGTACTCAGATTCTGGATATTTTCTCGGTGGAATCCGACCTCGTTTAGATCAACGAACTTCTGGAACAATCTAAGGAGATCCACCATCATCTTAGCCTTGTGATGGTCCTGGAATGTTTGCCAGATAGGGTTGTGGCTCCCCCTGCTCAGCACCATTACTTTCCTCGTTGTCTTCTACTTCTGGCATATCTTCTGACACAACATCACCATTTCTCATGAATGGTTATCTTGCTGCTTCTAGCATCTGATTTGCAACATTTGTCTTCTAAGATACTGTGGGTTTTTCAATGTTATCAATTATTTGACTTTCATGGAAAATCACGTCCCTACTTCTGATCACTTTTTTCTCCTTTGGATCCCATAACTTGTATCCAAATTCTTCATCTTTATAACCAAGAAAAATGCATAGAGTGGTCCTTGCATCTAGCTTCTGCTTGAGCTCCTTGGATACATATGCGTATGACAAACACCCAAATACTCTCAAGTGAGAGTATGATGGATCCTTTCCAGACCAAAGTTTCTCTGGAACTTCAAAATCCAATGGTACTGATAGAGATCGATTGATCAAGTAACAAGCGGCAGAATGGCTTTGGTAGCTTATCCATACTGAGCATGCTCCAAACATATTCCATGATTGTTTGGTTCATTCTTTCAGCTACAACGTTGTGTTGTGGGGTGCATGGGATCGTCTTCTCATGTCGGATGCCATATGATCTGCAATAGGCATCGAACTGCCTGGAAGAGTATTCACCTCTATTATTGGATCGAAGACACTTCAACTTCTTTTCTGTCTCACATTCTACCATGGCATGGAACAGTTTGGAGTAATAAAATACTTGGTCCTTTGTCCGCAAGAAATACACCCACACCTTTCGAGAAGCATCATCGATGAACGTTAGAAAATATCGGTTATCGCCGAGTGATTCAACCTCCAAGGGACCACAAACATCAGAGTGTACCAGACTGAGTAACTCTAATCTTCTCATTGAAGAGGAATTAACGAGACTCTATGCTGCTTACCAAATAGACAATGATTGCAAGGATCTAGTGCAGCATCCTTGTCCACATTGATAAGCTCCTTCTTCATCAAGGTAAACAATCCTTTCTCACTCATTTGGCCTATCTCTGGTGTCATAAATTTTGAGAAGCCTCCTTTTCCGCTACATTGAGGCTATCTGTGATTATATTTACATAAGTCTTGTATAACGTGCCATAAATATTTCCTCGAGCAACTGTCATAGCGCCTCTTGACAACTTCCATGTGCCTTTACTGGAATGACTATCAGAGCCCTGTTTGTCAAGAGCTATACTTGAAAGAAGATTCAGTCGAAGATCTGGCACATGACGGACATCCTTCAAAGTGATTGTACTCCCGGAACTTGTCTTTATCTGGACATCACCAATTCCTACAATCCCAGAGGAACTGAAATTCCCTATCTTTACAGCTCCAAAGTCTCCAGATTTATACATTGTGAAGTATTCCTTATATGGAGTAACGTGGTAGGACGCTGCAGTATCTACCACCCATTCCGTATCTTCTCTTGAGACGTGGAGACATGTCTCATCATGGGTTGAACAATAAGCTACATCTTCAAGAATAGTAACTAATGTTTCTCCACCCATGTTCTTCGACTGCGAACTGATCTGGGCTTGCTCCTCTTTCCATTTGTAGCAGTTCATCTTCATATGTCCTTCAATTCCACAATGATGACACTTATATGTTGGTTTCTTGCCATCAGTGAATCTTCCTCTACTCTTGCTTCTGCCTCTCCATTTGCCTTTGCTACTCTTTTGTTGCCTCCACCCGTTCTCTGTGACAAGGGCATGGGTCTAATCTGTGCCCATGTCCTTTCTCCTTGCCTATTCACTAAATAGAGCATCCTTGACCATTGACATGGTAAGTTTGCCATTTGGGGCTGAGTTGCTGAGTAATAGGACCAACATTTCCCAACTATCGGGAAGGGAACTGAGTAGTAGCAACGCTTGAACTTCGTCGCCAAGTGGTATATTTATAGACGACAACTCGTTGACCAAGCTCGGTAACTCACTGGTATGCTCGGCAACTGAAGTTCCATTTTTAAGCTTCATGTTGACTAAACACCTCATCAACAGGGCTAGTGGTCTTGGCTTGGTACATGTCCTCCAACTTCTTCCAAAGGGCATATGCGTCTGTCTCTTGTGCAACATGGTGGAAGACACTATGATCAATCCATTAATGGATTTGACCTATAGTTTTTCGATTTGATTTCTTCCATTCTGACTCCTTGGCAGGATCAGGATTTTCACCTTTTAATTCGATAGGATCGAATAAATCTTTACAGCTTAGGAGATCTTCCATCCGAGGTCTCCACAACGTGCAGTTGGTGGCAGTGAGCATACCCATGGCTCTGGAAGATGATGTTGACTCTTCTGTGGTCATTATCACCTTGCAATAACTTAATTCACCTAAATGAGGTTGGATCTTGAAAAATAGAGCTCCCCATTACATTCGGAACGGTAAAAAAGATGGAATTGACACTTGGGGCCAAAATTCCACTATTAGGGTAGAATAATAATTTCGAAAATTTTGGGGATCAAACTGCAATTTCAAAAAGATTAGGGGTTAACCTGTAATTTTAAAAAGAGCAGGGACCAATCTGACATTTTTTGAATGTTGAGGGACCAAATGGAAATGTCAGAAAACTTGAGGGGTCAATTTGTAATTTTTGAAACTATTGCAGATTCCAGCAATGAACAGTATTTCCGGTCATCTTCTCTGTCTTTTTCCGGTGAACAGTGTCGTCTTCTCCGGCAGAACTCCGGTGAACGATATCTAATTCCGACAGAGTTGACCGAACTTTGACTGCAATTTCTGGGCTCGTTGGAACTCCGATTAGGTCGCCATTTGGTGCGTTGGACTCCGTTCGACGAGACTAATCTAATGGTGCAGTCAGAATTAGATTTCGAATAAAGTTTAGAAAACCCAAATTTGGCCTGTCACTTAAAACTCGACCAACGCTTCTAACTTGGCTCTGATACCACTTGTTGTAGCCCAAGGGAATAATAAAACATTAGTAAATACGAATTTGAGAGAAAAAAATTTCTTTTATTACTAACAAGAATAAATTACAAAATAACTCTCAAAAATCACACTTTTACTGCACTCTTTGTCTTGGTATTTTTGATGTATTATAAATGAGAATTTGCGCCTCTATTTATAGTAGATTTTAGAAGTGTGAACAAAAACTCTATCTTCAAAAATAGTGGCTGGACGGTGGAGTGATGACTTGTTTGGTGGCTGCAATATGTTGACCAAAATATGGTGGAAGATGATGGCTAGACTTCTTCAATAAGTGTAGTATGTTTTGTTCTTCTTTGTCTCTGCTCTCTTTTCTGGACAGGTGTTTGATGAAAAAGCTCATTTTCTTTTATTTAGTTTTGCGAAGAAGAGAATATTCCAGAGCAGACCAGTTTTTAAAGCTTTGTTATTGAATGTTATGCAAGTGATTATATGATGGTACAACTGATATCTGCAGAATGTCCCAACGCTGTTATTCCCTTTGACTTACTGAGAGACTCGTGGTGGTTGATCTTTCCATGTAGTCTATAGATATGTCATCGATTTACTGTTATATTTTCAGAAATCATTATTGGTCTTGCATAAAGTAAGCAAGGAAATTGGTTGAATTGTGTTTTTACCCCTTACTGCTAGCGTATTACTTAATTTGGTGGTTATTGGTCTCTTGTTGATTTCCGAGTAAGACATTCGAGATTAAAACGGACGCTTCAATGCATTCTATCTAACTTTAGTTAAAGGAAACGGAATTCTAAAGTTTTCTTTTACGGAATTTAAATTTCGTCTTAGAGAGATCGATCCTGAAGTTAATGGACTGTAAAGCATTGGTGAGGCATCTTTTGTGCTTGTGAGAAATGGCTTCAGCTACTTGCATTTGCACTGATAAGACAGGAAGACTAACAACAAACCATATTTTCTCCTGTTTATGTGACTTTACTCGACATTTTGGTAAAGAAAGCTCCAGGAACTGTGTGGCTACACATTTTGCATCTCTCTTTCTCTTCAAAAAGTCTTACACATTTGTAACATGATATCCATTCAGCTCCAGCTTGAGCTATTCAAAAGTTTTGTATTTGTTAGATTTTTTTTTACCTAGATTTGTACTTGGTACATATTGCATTTTTATTTATATGTTCACTGTTTCATCATAACGACATTAGAGGTTGCGAAAGAAAGTGATGATATTATAGTGCTTGATGACAAGTTTAGTACAATCGGAAATGTGGCTAAATGGGGCCCTTCTGTATATATAAACATTCCAAATTTCGTGCAATCCCAGTTAACTGGCAATGTTATGGCTCTGGTGATCAATTTTATTAGTGAGTTGAGTAGGAAATATATAAACATGTGGGTTTGTTAGTGAATTGAGTAGGAATAAAGGTACAAGGTCAACAATTGCAGCACAGGTGACCATTAGCTGAAGCATATAAAGATAGTTCATAGATTGTATGTACTCTTGCACGTCGGAGCCTAAATAGTACTCACTCTCTACTTGGTCGAGATTTACCATCAGCTTTTTATCAAAAGCTTTGCTACTTTACGACACCATTTTTGTTGAATGTGGAGCTTAAAATGTTGCATTTATTTTATCTTATTAGAAGAACAAAACTAGTTATGGTAAAATGAGGATATTACATTAGTTTTTGAAAAGTCACTAGATGAAAAATCACTTCAATTTGATTTTGAGTAGTTCATGAAGTTTACAGTTTGTTCACGTTGCAAAGAAGCGTTCTTTACCAAAACGGTGTTGAACATTTTATGATGTCCTAAAGGGAAAGCCTAAGGATTATCAAATAGTTACTGCACAAATGGAGTGGATACTAATTAAACTTTAATTTTATTAATTAGATAGAAAAGGATTAAACATAAGATAGAAAATACCAAAACATCAACCAAGAAACTTAATAGAGAACTACTAGTTATCCTTTTGATCCATCACCATAAGATAGAAAATACCAAAACATCAACAAGAAACTTAATAGAAAACTACTAGTTATTCTTTTGATTCACCGATGAAGCCTTTGACGCAGAGCCAACAATCTCAGTATCACTACTTAAAATAATAACAGAGTTTCCTCTTTCATTTGCTTCAGCACTAACTAGCTCCTCAAGAATGCTATAAAGAGTTGTCAATGAATAAGTATCCATTAACATTTGCTTCACACAATCGACTCCTATCTGCTTTATCATACTTTAACATTAGCAACTCGACCTCAGATTTCAGGTCCTTAAGCTTATTGAGAGTTTCTTGGTACAAAATATTGTGATTGGTTGGAGACCCATGTAATGGTTCACTAATCTTTTTACTAGGAGTTCTTGTTGGGTATACAATTCCACCCCACATCAGTGGGAGAGAACAAGTAGAACCTATTTAAATAAGTTCAATCCAATTTATTAGTATGATGCTCTTTGGGAAATGCTTAAAAATAACTTCATATATATGAATATTTATGATATTTATCTTATTAATTTGATTTTGGTTTTGACCAATAGCTGACTCAAACCGACTCGTAAATACCCTAATACCATATAATTTTTGACAAAAAAAATAGCATATATTATTTAAAAATTATATGAAAAAGTACTATAAATTAAAATGATTAACAACTTAAAATAGTTAAAAATTATATAAAAAATTAGTTAGAATAAAGGAAGTAATATATATTATTAAAAATTACAAAAACAATAATACGAATTATAGTAATCAATAATTTTAAATATCCAAAAATTATATAAAAATATTAATTGTTCTAATTTTTTTTTCATATCATATAAATTAAAATAAAAAATAACAATAAATATCGAGTCTATGCTAACAGAGATTTGTGTATCTACTTAGACGTAAAATGAAGACTTCTGACACAAAATACTTTTAGTGGCATTTGATCTTGTAATTTACATCTAAAATATGAATTTTTGATTTAAAATTAGTTTTTTTATGATGTTTTTAACAAAGCTTTAGCTTTAATTTGAAGTTTTAATTTTAAATTCCAGAGTTTACAAAAAGTTAAAATTTAAATTTTAAAATTGTTATTTTAATTTTTTAAAAAGAATTTTAAACTTGATCAATAAAACTATATTTTGCAAGATAAGAATTCATTATTGTTACAAAAAAAAAAATCTGCAATTACGTTGTGTAACAAACTTATCACCATCTCATCAGCAATTAGTATGTGTAAAATTCATTACTAGTGGTATTATTGAAAACTTATTTTTTTCATAAAATACTTCTTTGAACTCACCAAACAATGTCTTTGAAAATATAAATGAAAAATATATTTAATTATTTTTTAATTTTTAAGATAAAGGGTAAACTTATCCCCAAAAAACTAATAGTGTGAACAGATTTTTTAATCATTTGGGACAAATTTTTTGGGCCAAAAGGATTTTTCCTTAAAAACATATCCAAAGTATGAGTTTCGCACCTAAATTATTGGTAATGTGAGTTTCATATCTAATATGTCATTTATTAATTTGAGGAAAACACTTTAGTGATGTGTGCGATATGCTTTCTTTTGTTAAAAAAATCTTGTCACATGGTATATCATATGAATAAAATATTCCACCTTGATAAAAACTAAATAAACTATTAGTGTTAGTTAAGAATTAAATATTAGAGTATCAACGTTTCTCTCAAAAAATTAATATTTTTTAAAAAATAAAATTTAAAATATTTTTCTCACATATTTCATCCCACCGCCTACATACCCCTTCCACCCCCACCTTCAACAATTGCCGCTCTTTTATTTTTTTAAAAAATCTCTTTTATAATATTTTTTTAAAAATTTCAAACTTGACATCTCCTCTACTTCTTAAAATAAATTGATATTACTTTTATATTTTAAAATATAAATTTGTATCTTACTTCATCTAATCCAGTGCTCCTAGTTTATTTTTATCTTTTATAAATATATACACATATTTTAAAAAAATTCTACTTATATACTGAAAATAATAGAAATAAAATATTTTTAATAAAAATATTGCGACAAGTAAGAACTAATTTGTTAAAAAATGACCAAAAAAAATGAAAGCGGAGGATTAGGTGGATACGATTAAAACATTGATTGGTTCTGGGTGGAGTATGGTAGGGTGGGGTATGGGAGAGGAAGTGGTAGCGTGAGGTAAGAAAAATATTTTACATTTTATTTTATATTTTTTAAACTATAATACTTTAATATTTAACTTTAGTTAATGCTATAATTTATTTATTTTTTGTCAAAGTGAACTGTTTGTCTATGTGGAGTGTGATGTGGCAAGTGCAAATAGTCCTCTCGGCTTGTCCGTCAGTTTGGGGATGAAACGCGGAACTCAACTTCACCATAGTACCAAGTCCCTTTTGGAATCCAAGAATGAGAGGTAAATTGAACACCACAATCTGATATGATGGACAATGAAATCTCATGCGACCTCACAAATTCTTGGATATACAAATGAACATAATTTTTGACATTAAATGTAGTATTGATCGGTAAGAAGTGAGCCGACTTTGTCGTGCGGTCAACTATCATCCATATGGAATCAAAATGTTTTTTGGTCTTTGTCAATCCTACTTCAAAGTCCATGTTGATCTCTTCCCACTTCCAAGTAGGAATGTCAATGTCTTGGGATATGCCACCCGACCTTTGATGCTCTACTTTGACTTGCAGACAATTGACACTCCTAGACACAAATTGGGCAATATCTTCTTCATCTCGTTCCACTAATAAGTCTCTCTCAATTCTCTATACATCTTTGTGGTGTCGGGATGAATAAATATGAAGAGTTGTGAGCTTCTTGCAAAATTAACTTTTTCAGCTCACTATCAATAGGTACGCATAACCTTCGTTGATATCAGAGCACACCATCTCCCCCTTATGAGAAAACCTCTACCTTTACTTCCTTTACTAAGGGTTTCAACTCCACTAAGGCGGAATCAAGATATTACTTAGACTTAACCTCTTCAATCAAAGAAGATTCGGACCCATGAAGCACCATTGCACTACCATTTTCGGACTCATTCAATTTTACTACCAATCTAGCCAACCTATGAACATCTTTAACTCATTCAATGTTAGACACACTACAAAAAACTCTACAAAGGGTGTTGGCTACCAAATTGGCCTTTTCCGGGTAATGTTTCATGTTCATGTCATAATTTTTGAGAAACTCTAATCAATTTCATTGCTTCAAATTAGGATCCTTTTGGGTAAAAAATACATATTGGAAGCTTTTGTGGTCAGTGAAAACATCCACATGAATACTATACAAGTAATGTCCTCAAATCTTCAACGCAAACACCACCCGACGCAACTCAAGATCATGAGTCTGGTAATTCTTCTCATGTACTTCCAATTCTCTCTAAGCATAAGTAATCATCTTACCATGTTACATTATTACAAATCCCAACCCAATTTTGGATGCATCACAATATACAATGAACTCATCATTTCCTTCTAGCTATGTCGATATTGGAGCCGAAATTAGTCGATCCTTCAAAATTCGGAAGCTTTTCTCACACTTATCTCTCCACACAAACTTTACTTTCTTTTGAATCAACTTGATGAGTGGGGATGAAATGGAGGAGAAATCTTGCACAAACATTCTATAATATCCGGCTATGCCTAAGAAATTCCTTATGTCGGTAGGAGTCAATCGCCATGGTCAATTCACCACTTTGATCTTCTTAGGATCAACCTTACTTCTACCATCATGTGATTCTACATGCCTAAGGAAGGAAACTTTATCTAGCTGAAACTCATACTTATCAAATTTTGCAAAAAGCCTTTGTTGTCTTAGGGTTTGCAATACCACCCTTAAATGCTCCATGTGCTCTTTCTCACTTCGGGAGTAAATATGAATGTCATCAGTGAACACCACTATGAACATGTTTAGGTAGAGCTTGAACACCCTATTCATTAGGTCCATAAATATAGCTGGGGCATTAGCGAGACCAAATAACATCACTGCAAACTCGAAGTGGTCATACCTAGTCTGAAATGCCTTCTTGGGATTGTCACTTTCCCTCACCCTCAATTGGTGATACCCGGATCTCAAGTCAACCTTGGAGAAGTGTGTAGCCCCTTGCAATTGATCAAACAAGCCATCTGTTCTTAGGAGTGGATACTTATTCTTAATGGTGACCTTGTTGAGTTGCCAATAGTCTATACACATACAAAGTGACCCGTCTTTCTTTCTCACAAACAACACCGGAGCACCACAAGGAGACTGACTAGGTCTAATAAACCCTTCTCCAACAGATCCTTCTTAACTTCAGAAACTTGCTTTGATCTTCTATACTACGGGCCACTGTCTATGGCTCATAGTTTCTTTTACGAGTTATAGAAGTCTTTCATACAACAATCTCTAGACTTAAAAGTTTTTTGGAAGTCTAATCCCCATCCACGAAGTCTATCTACATCTTGTAAAATAAATTAGGAGTCGTAGATGGACTCGTACATCCCTGTAAAAGAACTCAGTTTTACACATTCTTTTCAAATTTTGGCCTTATAGCATGTGACGCCTTAAATCATGCGAGGACCATCATTATCTGTTGCATTTAAGGTTGATATTGTGAATCGGATGTATTGAGCATGAACTGGTACTTGATGTCTATCTATATCTGTGTGACTTAGTATGTTGTGGTTATTTATTTATATTTCATTTATTGGAATACCTATGTTGTCACGACCCCACCCTGGGGCCGTGACCCGTGCCGATTAGGCAACTGAGCAAAACTTATCCCACGAAGATCCCAAAGTTAGTTTACCAAATTCTACCAAAATTTCGGCAGAGTTTCCTCTGTTTTACTGACTAAACCCACCTGCAAGAAAAGCCAGCAGCGACCAGACAGACATA
>JAOTQR010077857.1:0-11787 GCA_025774065.1 Solanum ossicruentum | reverse complement strand
AGCCCAAAAGTTTTGGGTGAACCTCGATAACAATTCTTTGTGCCCAAGTTATTTATTTTTCTGTCCAATTATAATTCTGCAAGTACTTAAATCGGGTTGAATCGTTATTCAATCTGCCTAACATGACCTTAATACTTCTTCCATATGCAGATGTAGAAATTGGTGATACTGCTGTATCAGATGAAAAATGGTCTACTTTTGACGCTGAACAGAAAGAAATCATTAAGAAGCACATTAGTTCTTTAAGGTTGGTAATGCAAATAGCATTATCCAAATACTATGCTTCATTAAACTGATAGAGATTTCCGAAGTCTGACTTCTCATTTATTCTAGCTGTCTATTTAATGATGCTGAATTTCAGAATTGACTTTCTTTGTTGCCTAGAATAATAAAACAAGAGCACTAATTGGAATTGATACCTTTTATAGATTGACTTGAATGAATAAAATACCAAGATATTAATTAACACTTGGAATTAGCATAAATAGCATGTGAATTCAGAATCAGTCTTTCTAAGTAGTTTATGATATGTAGGTTTTACTAAATAAATTATATTTCTTGATTTGTTGGGCAAAGAAGAGGGTTAGAACTCCCTAGGTGCAGCAAAAATTTCCCTCTCAGGATAATGAACTACCCATTAATATGATTCCAGCAATTACTTAGAGGAATATAATTGATAGCTTTTTACCTTTTGGTTGCAACTTGCCATAACATTGGATTGTAGTTCTTAGTTTTCTATGTACCATGCCTTCTCCATATGCTTCCTTTTGACGCTCCTGTTTAAACACTATTTAACATAATTATATCAAACTATGATAGAACTGCAATCTAGTTAAATAGATTTTAATATAATAATGTTAAATAGAGTGTAAACAGGAACATCAAAATGAAGCATATGGAGAAGACATGGTACATATAAAACTAAAATAGAACTTCAATCCAATGTTCTAGAAAGTTGCAACCAAAAGGTAAAAAGCTATCAATTACATTCCTCCAAGCAATTGCAGGTAAGATCTTAAAGGGTAGGTTCATCATTTTGAGATGGAAGTTTGTGCTGCACCATGGGAGTTATAACCCTCCTCTTTGCCCAGCAAATCAAGAAATATAATTTATTATGAAAATTTGTAAAACCTACACATCATAAACTTGATCTACTTATAAAGATTGATTCTAAGTTCACATGTGATTTATGCTAATTCCAAATGCCAATTAATCATCTTCGTGTTGTATTCATTCAATCTCAAGTTAATGCTCTTGGTTTCTTATTCTAGGCAACAGATCAGGTCAATCCTGAAACTTAGTATCATTAAATAGCTAATTAGAATAAATAGGAAATCAGTCTTTGGAATTTCTATTAGTTTAACGAAGCGTAATATTTGGAGAATGTTATTTGCGTTACCAACCATAAAGAATTAATGTGCTTCTCCATGATTTCTTTTTGTTCAGCATCAAAAGTAGACATTTTTCATTTTTCATTTGATGCAGTAGTATCTCCTGTTCCTATATCTGCATATCGAATAAGTATTAAGGTCATTCAAATACGAATTACCAAAAATAGAGTAAACTGTCATATGCTTACCCAACCTTGACATAACAGTATGGATTTGTCACCATAGCATTTTCGTGTCCAATAGACTTTACCATCAACGCCTAAAAAGAAAGGCTCCATCCTAACAACTTGAGCTCTTTTATTATCTACACAAAAAAATCATGACCAACACAAATATATGAAAAGGATCAATATAATCATTGATGTTACAATAGACAAGCCATTATGAATAAACAAATATATCCCATATAAAAATCTCACTTAAGAATGAAGTGAAAGCTTGGGTGGGCAAATGACAATCTATGTTATTGTAATTTCTCTACATTTCTTTTTACATGATAGATCTTGGTGATTGGTCTTCTATTTATTAGCTCCAATTTGCAAGGAGCATGTATTTGATAATTGTGAGCAAGGTAGGATTTTTCATTTTACGGAAAGAGGATGAACGACTGACAACCACTCGCTGTATCATCAAGGTAATTGCATAACACCAACATGAACAACTAAAAATCTGGTAAATATCTCATTCCATGTTATGCTTACTTTAGCATGATTAAGTAGACATGTGTTATGCAAGCTATATGAAATCATGGACATATAAATTAAGTTAAAACATGCATTTAGAACTAAGCACAAACATTTGGAGTAAATGTTCATTGACTCCACCATAGAAGCATCAGCTTCCGGCACTTCATGATTAATTTGAGAAACAATTACTTCATCTTCCGATATTGAGAGTGAGGCACCATTCATTGCTATAATGACTTGAGAATTCTCATTCTGGATTTTCTACTTCAGGCGGTTCTCCTATACAAGTAATAACATTTCACATATTTTAGCTTTTATGACTTGAAGTACAACGAGGTTTAAGGTTTCTTATTGTTATTATCTTCCCGACCTCATCTTTTGTAGCAGTAAGATTTTTTTTGTTCCTTTGCCTATGCAACAAAATTTGAGTTTTGATCATTAATCCAATCTCTTATCTTTCTAAAAAAATATATAAATTTACTTTTATAAAAAGACAAAGAAATAACAGAAAACGTAATTAAGTTATGGAAAAAAGTTGGAAAATTCTTACACATTTCCAAGAACTTAATCGCAGATAAAATCTAATATCTTCAGCTTTTAAAGAGGATTCAAGTTTTCAAATTCTTCAGCATCATTACCCAAAGAATCTAATCCCATGGTTTTTGAAACACAGGAGAATTTTAATATCAACGTTTTGATATTAACATACTATAATATTTTCCCTTCTATCAAGGTTTCTGCTGAAGATTTGGAAAATAAATTCATAATAAATGTTAGAAGATGGGATAGATGTTCTCCTCAAGCAAATCTGAAGACAAAAATATACTTTCCCTCTTCCTCTTCTTTTAGGAAAGATAGTAAGTGGTGAAGAAATGTAACGTCAAAGAATTCTTTTCATATTGTGAACTTCTCCCCTGTAGTATGTCTCTGAGAACAACTTCTGATTTCCCCTTCTTGATGTCAAGTATCTATCGAAAGTGAAAAGAAGAATAATTTGATCATCTAATTGAGTAGACCTTCCAAATATCATGGAGCTAGAAACAGAAAAGAGTCATAGACAACAAATCAAGGCATAACATTTGATAAAAAAGAACTGGACAGTTGAAAACATAGACTTTCAAAAATAAATATGGCAAAAAACTAATGTCTGGCTTGGCAGCTGGCTATCATGCATATTACATGTACCAATTTTCATGATTTTGAGAGACACAACCAAAAAACTATGGTGAAACAAAAAGTAACTTTTATGTGTAAGAAAGCATGAAACTTGATAATGATGGTATGACTAGTGTTAGTCCACATTACAACATCAATTCATGTAAAATATTTTGAACAGGATACCATACACTTTTCTGCCATTCCAGAAACCACACAAAATTCAGAAAAGTGTAGAGCATTCCCAACATCTTCCGGCATTAAATTAATGTTACCAACAACTATCACAGTAGTTTCCTAGGGCAATTGAGTAAAGGCAAAAGGATCAATATTATCAATAATATTATCTTTCACAGAACCTTTCTTGAGAGATCATTCTTTGTTGTTCGTTATGAAATCTTGAGACTCTTATGATAGAGTTTCTTTCACTGATGCAACAACGTCTCTCTTGCTATCAAGGTCTGATTCTGGTTGTCCTTGCATCAATTTTTTTAGTACATTTTGACCATCATATGGATAATTAGGTCATTCACCACATTTTTCCTTTTACATTCGGCAAGTTTCTTATCACTGGAATTTTTTCACAGTTCAGGAAACTTTGCATTTATGCTGCTCACGTCTTCAATAAAATTTTCCTTCCTATTATTTTTTGAAAAAACTATTCTTTCCTCCCATGAATATTGACTTATGATGTATTAAAGCTAACAAATACAAAAATACTTCTTGTTAGCATAACCATAATTATATGAAAGAAACATTACATTGTTTGAGATTTGATCTTTTTCATGAGTCACTGATTTGATCAATATTGTAAATCTGCAGCATATCTGAAGCTGAAAAACATCCAGTTGCCTCTGTTGTGTTCACAAGTGGACTAGTTGGTTGGAAACCTCACTTCTACCTAAAAATAGAGTCAATAAATAATCAAGATTAAGTGCTAGCGATGATCTCCAATTCCTATTTAAAAGAACAAACCAAAGAAGGCAACATAAATGCAAATACTACAGTTACAAATGCCTTTGCATTTTGGACATTTCCAGTCTTCCAAAAGTGATACTTTCTCTGCCTTCTCACCATACCTAATTTAAAAGCTCACAAAATATAAGTATACATTTATGATAAGGAGAATAGTAGTTCTACGAAAACATGAAGATGGAAAATTTCTAACCTTTTTAATAGTCATTTATGACATAACTTAATTGAACTAAGCTTATTCATTGACATATTCTTGCATCCAACTTAAATATCCCTAATCTGGTGACACTGCATGAAGTGCATTAGAAGTTAGTACAGTACATGCTGAAACAATAAAAGGTGAATGGTGGTAGATATATTACATGATGGCATGACATTCCAGGTTTGTGCTTCGCAAAGGAAGAAATACCCTATGCAGATTGATATCCTTTCTTCATTTTCCCTTTCTTTCATTCAGAATCTGAAATGATGGTCATGGTATGCTGTAGATTGAGAAATATATATCATTGGTTTCAAAAAATTCTAAGAAATACTAGTAGGTACGAGCACATAGATTATTTGTAATAGATTTAATTCAATTGGTTTTACAAATTCACCTACCATTGTGGAAAGCATGTAATGAACCAATGGGTCATTTATATGATTTTGCAGTTATTATGTTAATTTGAGCATATGTATAGTTACCTAGGGACTATTGGGGTTATTATTGGTCGGGTTATTCGGGAGTTATGTGAATTTTTGAGTTAACTAGGAAGTTATATCTTTAAAATAAAGTTTTTTGGTAAAGTCCTAGTAAACAAACTCAGAATGGAATTCAAACAATTCCATTAGCTCCGGAACGATTGAATTAGGCTATGAGCATATCCTGTGCAATTATATCATGGATTACAAATTTGGCCACCGGAACTGGTTAATAGTTGACCCGGTCAATGCCCTTAGGAACCCTGTCTTGGACAAAAAATTTGATAGCATGATTGTCTCTAAAATGTCAATGTTTTTAGGATGACCCCTTATTTGATACCGAGGGGACGTCCGGATACTCCTTGACCCCTAAGACCTTTCTGTTAAAAGTTGCGTAAAAAGAAGTGGGACTCTCATGTTATTTTGGGAAGCTCCGTTGGGAATTTCAACTGTATTATTAGATCCAGAATGTCAAAATCCATATGATTATATAGTTTGTTTACGAAAATCGGAGTCCAAACGAACCCGAATAGATGGAAAAAAATTAAAGGGTTAAGGAAAGGGGTGATATGGAAGGACCTGGGGCTTCCATGTGGCATGACCTAAGGATTCCATGTGGCAGTTAGGTGATAGTAGCTGCCATGTATATGTAATGACCTCGAAGGTCATTTCTGGTTTTTTTGACCAAATTATATGTTGCCCTTCCCAAAACTTGCCTTGGGTCATTTATGGGTGAGTCCAAAATTTGTATTTTGAAAATATCCTACAAAGTTTGAACTTTTCAAAAGAAAGGGTTTTAAAAGTTCTTAAAGTTGGAAATTTCGAGTTTTATGGTCATTCTGAGTTTCAAGTGTTGGAATTCAATTATGCTGATTCCATCAGTTTCGGAATGCTGAATCTGGTCAAGGAGAACTTGCAGAACTGAATTTGGACTTAAAAAAGAGATTTTAGGCCTAAAGTTGCATTTTTAGTTCATTTTAGATTATAGGTTTTACTTTGTTCAACATTCGGGGTTCAGGAGCTTGTATTGAATTATGTCAATTACAGTGGTTCCGGGTGGTGAAACTAATGCTAGAAATTCTCTCATTATAATTTTTAGAGGTTCTGTGAATATTTTGAGTTTTTAGGTTCGATTCTAGTTTAAATGATCCTTCTCTAGTTCAGGGCCACGAAGGTTTTGGATTCAAATTACGACGGTTCCATTGAGTCCAAATTGATATTTTTGGCAGGGTTTTATGTTTGGTTTGTCTCCACAAGGTTCCGAACGAATTCCTCAGGGTCTAGTTCTTGCTTTTGATAGGATGAATTACTAGTTCATTGTTGTTTCTGGTGCATCTGGCACCAGTACTCTGTGTTCGCACCACTTGGGTCGCATTCGCGAAGATCCAGCAGTCTTACCTCTGCATTCATAGGGTGACTACCGCATTTGCAGGAGGGTTAACCCTTTTGGGTCTCCACTTTCACGGAGCACTTTTGATGCCTGAATAGTGTCTTTCTTTAAAACATGATTTTAACTCATTTCCCACTAGTTTTTACATTCCAAGCTTCGTTCTAAGAAAGGATTTTTGAGTATTTAAATGTAAATTGATGGGGTAACTATCTTTTAACCTATTGCAACTATTTCCATTGATTAATTTGTGTTTTAACTTCTAAATGTGGGGATTTAATGGTGGAATTTGGGGATTTTTGGAATAGAATTTTCTAAACTAAAATCATTGATCTCTCTCTCATCTTATCTCCATTTTTGAAATCAATTTCACTGTTGAATTCCTTGTTACGTGTAGAATATTTTCATCCATAAATTTTCAGTTTCTATCTATGTCTTTTGACATGAGATTTTTGACCATTTCACCCTTTCTTTGTTAATTAATTGATTTTAGTGTCATTAGATTCGTTATGTGATTGTGGTACTATATTTGAATAGATTGTGGTGATTTAGAGTATCGTAAGAGAGGGAAAGCAGTGATTCCTTTTTGATTTCAAGACTTTATTTGAGGCAAGTGGACTTCTAACCTTTTGTTAAGAATGAATGAATTTTGGTGCTCCTACATGTATGGAATTGAGCATTTGGAGTTATAGTTGTACCATTCTAGGCTTGATGGTGACTTTTCGTATTGAATGCTTGTTCAAATGGTTATATACTATGTCACGACCCAAGTCTAGGGCCTAGTTATAACTGGCTAATGGAGAATCCAAAGGAATCCCAAAAAAGCGTCATAGCTTATCATTACACATCCTTGGTTGTGGAAGCAATTTGAATGACAATAAGAGATACACATAAACAAGGGAAAAGGGACTAAGGGTAACTTCCATATCAATAACATCAAGAGTGAATAGAGTGAAACTCATAGCACAGATACATATCATGTCCAACAACACCTCTATTATATAGATAAGGGTGGAGGCCAAGACAAAGCATCCGGGCTTACCCTCATAGTCAAAACATAAGTCAAGAAAGAAAGTCTCAATATATAGCAAGATATTATTAGTTAAAGTCCCCAGAATGGAGGACTTACCAACAAGCTTGATAGAAGTCATACTAGCCATATGGAGGAGGATAATCAAGCGGTACACTGGTCCTTACATGGTGACATCATGTAGGCATAGAGTATACATTAGTACGTTTCAATGTACTAAGTATGTAGGATGCAATGCAACAAGAGGTAGACATCATAGGGAAAATGCAAAATCATAAGCAATGAATAGCATACTAACACTATGACATGTATGAATGATGCTTGATGTAAAACCATGCTTATATAGATCATAATACGAGTGTAAGGAGTGGCCATTAGAGTGCAAGCCAAGGCCTACCACCCCCTTGGATAGGCGAATGAGGTACTAGCCCCTTCATGAGGTTAATGGAGTACAAACCCCCTACCGAGGTTGATGGAGTACTAACCCCCCATCAAGGTTGACAGAGTACAAACCCCCCATCAAGGTTGATGGTTACCAACCACTTTATAGGTTACCCGGGCCTACAAACCCCGGAGCTAGGCTTGATCATCCCCAACAATATATAGAGATAATATCATATATATATATATATATATATATATATATATATACACACACACACACACATACACACACACTCCTTTTATAATCATACACATACATTCCTTTTCATTTGTATTCCATCATCATTTCATCATCATATAGTTATTCAACTCATAATACATACATTCGACCTTCAATGCCTCAAGAATCCATTACCTGACATTTTATCAAACACTTATAGGGTGTGTAATGCTAGTGTAACACTATGCAATTTAAGAGTGAAATCATGCTAGATAATATCAGTGTATAACCATCAATGGATACTTGGTAACACCCTCAAACAATAAACATCAAGACCCTTCATCAATTCTCACAATAGACCTTAGATTCATAGCTCCAAACATAGTAAAACAGTCACAATTTCATAAACTCAACAAAGTGTGCAGTGATTTTCATAATACATAAGACCCATGAATAAATCAACTTTAAATCATGCAATTTTGAGTAAAAAGATCTTGGGAGTCATGGGTGAAAGAAACTCATATACCTTAGCTTTGGAGATGAATTGGATGAAGATTGGAAATGGAGACTTGAAGCTTGAAGAAGAACCTTGGGATCCGGAAAGGGTTTTTACTCTTGAGTTTAGGAGTAAAATATTTAGCTAAGGGTTTTAATGAGTATTGGGTAATGTTTAGAATGATAATAGGATGAAAATTGGCGAAGCATAGATATTTTTATGTTTGGAAACACTAAGGTCTAAGACTTAAAAGTCTTGGACAACACAGAAAAAGACTGGACAAAAACTAGGACGCAAAAATTGATTTCTTCTCTGCGCGCCCTTGGCGCATCGCGCCAAAGGCGCGAAAAGCTCTTTGGAAATCATCAATTGAAAAATTGAAATTGCTAATTGTTTGCTCTTAAATCAGGGTTAGATCCATTTTCTATTCAAAATGACCCCTGAACAAGAATATGAAGTCGGATTTTTGATATCACACACGAATTTTGAGATATAAAAAAATTACGATTTCGGGCGCATTTTCGGGCATTTTTGGGGTCGTTACTTGCTGAGTTGTAATTTAATTGTAAAATTGTAATCTATAGATCTTATGACTCATTTGGTGTTGATCGCGACATGGTGCTTACATTGTGATATGATGATATTGAGATATTAATGAAAATAAGACACTGTCGATATTGAGATATTGTTGATGTTAAGATAATGTTGATATTGAGACAATGATAATATTGAGATACTGATGATTTTGAGATATTGATAGCATTAAGATAATGAAATTATTTTGATTGGTGGTATTATGATATTATTGTGATCATACACATTGCATTTACTATTATTTGTGCATTGATACTTATATGACTACGATAGAGATATGATTAAGGAACATGTGGATTGGTGACCAAGGTCTCTACCAATCGAGTTGAGGTAATGTGTTGGTGGTCTGAGATTTTTTCAGATAAATGAGCATTTGACGAGGTCTTTGCCGGTGGTGTTCACGGATACATAGTCTATATAAGGCCCTCATGGGTTTCGATCTGAGGCATATATATATGGTTAGGGGATGTGTATCGTAGGGAAAACTTGAATCATGATTATTTGACATTACATTGTATTTTATACATAGCATGACATCCATTCAAACTCACATCATATCTGATTGATATAGTTGTATATTGTTTATGAGATTATGCACTGATTGTATCCTTGATCTTGATGTAAGTGTTGGATCTATCCATATACTTGTGTGATGAGATACTATGCTAGAAGATGAGTATATCTATATATTATGATGTATATGTTATATCGTGTTGGGGCTTTTGTAAGTGCAAGGTTGTAGTTCGACGGATTGTGGTCGGGATTTAAGGAGTTACTTTTGTTATTCACTGCTTTACCTTAGGTTAGTTCCATTTGCTGAGTACCCCATATTTTGCTCTCACCCCTTGCTATATTTTTGCAGGTTCTGAGCTTAGTTCATCTTGCTAGACTTCCTTTTTGTTAGATTGATCTTTCAGACTTCTTGTGAGGTAGCTGCTTAAGTCCCCGGCAGGCTTTGAGGATACCACTTTTATGCTCGGTTCTATTTGAGGACTAGACATTACGCCTTGTATTTCATTTGAGTAATCTATATGTAGAGGCTTGTACATGTGACACAGGTGCTTGGGATAATTGTAGCTTGTTTTCTTCTGCTTATTAATATATTTAGACTGTTATCTTCTGTTTTATCTTTATTTCTTAAGTTGCTTGGGGTTTCGAGCTAGCCATGGTGGGTTAGGTGAGTGCTATCACACCCAAATTTTGGGTCATGAAAATTTGGTATCAGTACCCAGGTTCAAAGGTCTTATACGTGTACAAGCCCAGTCTAGTAGAGTCTCTAGGATTGGTGTGGAAAAATCCATTATTTCTCCTTGAGAGGCTATCAAGACTATGAGGAAACTCTCTTTCATTTTATTCTAATCAATTCATGTGTGGCTTTTGTATGAGTGCTTAGTGTTCGTTTGTCCTTTTGACAGATGGCTAGGACTAGAGCTAGTGTTGCTATATTTGGAAGGGAAGTCGTCCCTGGTGTTGTTATTGATACCCTACCTAGGGGTAGGGGTTGTTTCCGAGAGAAAGCTTGAGGACAGGGATGAGGAGTTGCTCCGGCGAGGGATTATGAGCGGGGTATCTCCCCTGAGCCAGACAAGAGCAGGTTCCATATGAGTTTGCTACAACATATTTACTCCACGATACACTTTTGAGAGTCTTTGGTATGTTGGAGACTTTGGGGCAGGCAAGTAGCTCAACCAACACTCCTGATACTTCACAGACTTGAGTGAGTGTACAGCCTCAAGATCAGTAGTAGGGTCCTAAGGCCCAGATTCAGGATGAGAAGCCACTAACAGCTTCGATTGATAAGATTCCATCAGTTACTGCCTTTACAAATGATGAGCAGCGGAGATATAAGAAATTTCATAAGATAGACCTATCTCAGTTTTAGGGTGGTAAGAATAAGGATGTTCGTAAGTTCCTAATGACTTGTAGAGATTTACTGGATACCGTGGGACTAGCAGAGACACATAGAGTGAGATATGTCACCCTCTAGCTTCATGGGCTAGCTAGGGAGTGGTAGAGGACTTATATAGGATCCCTTCCAGCTGGATCTCCTCAGATGACTTGGGGGACATTTTCTGATACATTCTATGATTGGTTTATTCCTTGGAGTGTCTGCGAGGAAAGCCGATTAAGGTTTGAGAGTTTGAGGCAGGCACCATCATTGTTTTGGAGAAAGAGGTTAGGGTTTGCCAGTTAGCTCATCATGCTATAGCTATACTTTGGATGGAGGAGGAGAAAGTTTACCGATTTGTGAGATGGTTGATTTATTTTTTCATATAGTCGATATTATAGATAGCTAGAGATGGAGCCTCATTTCAGTTAATTGTTAGCACCTCTAAGGAGGTAAAGTTAATGCAGGGGGAGGAGTTTTGAGACCCCAAAAGGGTCCGTACTTTAGGATAGTACTCAAGTGCCTCATCAGGGGGGTAGAGGTATGGTCAGAGGAGGTAGTTCTCTTTAGCATCGCAAAATTCATGCAGCCTTGGCATCTTTAGAGGGAGGACGAGGCCCTCGTGATTCCTTCAGTGCAGGGCAGAGTTCATCTGGTTCTCAACAGTGGCCCATGGGCCAGAGAGGGTATAGTATCCGTCTTGCTTCTTCAAAGGAGTGGTCTGCCCCTAGATCCTGCTTTCGGTATGGATCTCCTAGTCACATGATTCACCAGTTCCCTAGAAAGACTCATTCTGGGCCCTTTTGTTCATACTCAACAGAACCTATTCAAGATTTGGCACCACAACATAGAGGTTTATCCCCACGAACTATGGGCCAGGGTAGAGGTCAGACTGATAGA
>JAOTQR010077855.1:0-11793 GCA_025774065.1 Solanum ossicruentum | reverse complement strand
TGATGCAAATTTGACCAAACCATAACATGATTTATTTAAATAGCATTAGTACATATAAAATGTGGGGTGTTACAAGTGATGACAGCACCCATCACCCTAGTGTGTGAAGTACAAACCCCTCATCAAGGTTAGTGATGATAGCATCCATCACTCTAGTGTGGGAGGCACAAACCCCTCATCAAGGTTAGAGATGATAACAATCATCACCCTAGTGTGTGAGGTGCAAAACCCTCATCAAGGTTAGTGATGGTAGCACCCATCACCCAAGTGGTTGAGATATTGACCACTCAACTAGGTCGCCCAAATTGGCCATGGTCTAATGCAACCTTTTTTATAGAATATATCATATACATCAGTTCATTTCATCATCATATAGTCAATCATATCATATCTCGTGCTTTGAACCTTCAACTCCTCAAGAAATCGCATTCGGATATTTTATCAAATACTTCGAGGATGTGCAATGCTAGTATAAAAATATGAAATATAGAGACGAAATCATTCAAGAAAATCAGTTATAAAACTATCAATCAACACCTGGCAATTCCCTCTAGAAATATATATCAAAATCGCTCATCAAAACTTACAATAGATCAAAGATTTATAGCTCAAAACATAGCAAACAGTCCAACTTTACATAGCTTTAACATAGTGTGCTTGAATTTCATAATAATCAATACCCATTTGTAAATCAACTTTAAATCCTGAAATTTTTGTAAAAGGAGGCTTGGGTATCATGGGTGAAAGGAACCCATAAATGAAACACACATACCTTAGCTTAGAGATGAACTTGGTGAAGTTTGGAGATGGAGACTTGAAGCTTGAAGAAGAACCTTGAAGGAGAACCTTAACTTGGGATGAGTGTTTGGGAATTAAGTTTGGGAAGTAAAAATATGACTAAGTATTTGAGTGAGTATTGGGAAATGTTTAGGATGATATGAGAGTAAAATTTGGCTAAGTGTAGGTAAAAACACGTTTGGGAACACTTAGGTTGAAAACATAGAAGTCTTCAACTGAGCTAAAAAAAATAGTCCCCAAAATGTACTGGGGCGTATCGCGAGGGCAACGCGGAAACCCCAGTGGAATTTAGGCTTTTGGAATTTCATAATTGCTAATCTTTTGCTCTTAAATTGGGATTAGACCCTCTTTTACCTAATTTGGACCCCCTGAAAAAGAATATGAAGTCGGATTTTTAAAATAGCAAATGGATTTTGAGATAGATGAAGTTTAAAATTTTGGGCATTCTGAGGCACGTTTTCGAGCACTTTTTGTGGTCATTTCAATAAGAAGAATTAACCCACCCATGATCTTGAATTGGAAGCTATAGTATTTGCTTTAAAAATTTGGTGTCACTTCTTGTATGGGGTTCATGTTGATGTGTTTACCGATCACAAGAGTCTCCAATATGTGTTCACCCAAAAAGATCTTACTTGTGTAATGACCCCAAAAACTTCCCAAAAATGTGCCTCAAAATGCCCAAAATTTTAATTTTCATATATCTCAAAATCCATTTGCTATTTCAAAAATCCGAATTCATATTCTTGTTCAGAGGTCCAAATAAGGGGGAGAAGAGTCTAATCACGATTTAAGAGAAAAGATATAGCAATTACGAAATAGCAAGAATGCAATTTCTAAAGAGGAATCCGCTTCACTTATGCGATGCACCTTTGTGTTAAAATGTGCTTGTTTTTTGTAGTTCATCCGAAATATTCTGAGTGTTGGGCCCAAGAGTTCCCAAACATATTTTAATCTACAGTTAGTAAAATTTCACCCTTATATCATCCTAAACATTTCCCAACGCTCCCCAAACGACTTATCCATAGTTTCACTAAAAAATTCAAGTCTCAAAACCCTCATGTGGAACTAAGGATTTCCTTCAAACTTCAAGCCTCCATTTTAAATATTCACCAAGAGCTTCTTCAAAGCTAAGGTATGTAGGTTTTAGCCATTGGATTCTTCTACCCATGGTGCCCTAATCTTCTTTTCCTCAATTTGCATGATTTAAAGTTAATCTTAAATATAGGTCTTGTATATTTGAGAAATTTACTACACAGTGATTTGAGTACATGAAAGTATGGTTGTTTTAGCATGTTTTGTGCTCTAATATTGGCTTTGATAAGGGCTTTTGATGTGCATGTCTTGGGGGTGTTACAAAGTGTTGGTTGATGGTTTTACAACAGATTTTCTTATATGATTTAATCTATAAATTGCATGGTTTTTTATCCCCATTACACACCCCCCAAGTACAACAACAACATACCCAGTGGAATCCCATAAGTGGGGTATAGGGAGGGTAGAATGTACGCAGACCTTACCGCTACCTCATAGAGATAGAGAGATTGTTTCCTGGAAACCATCGTCTCAACTATTTGATTAAATGTCTGGCTAGGGTTTCTTGGAGAATTGAAGGTCCAGAGCATGAGATATGATATGATTGATGTTACGATGATGAAATGAGCTTATGTATATGATAAATTTTATATAAAGTGTTGCATTAGACCATGCCCAATCCGGGGGTCTAAGAACCCAGATAACCTAGATGGGGGTTTGTACTCATTAACTAAGGGAAGGGTTAGTACTTCTCCACTTAGTGATGGAGCGACATCATCAGTAACCGGTATGGGGGTTTGTACTTATCAATCAAGTGAAGGGTTAGTACTTCACCACCTAGGTTATGGGGTGGCATTATCACCAATTGAGTTGGGGATTTGTGCTTATCAACCGAGTGAAGGGTTAGTACTTCACCACCTAAGTGATGGGGCGACATCACCACTAACCTACCAAGGGGTTTATACTTTGGAAATCTAATTTGGTTTATCGTACACATATGATATCTTATATGAGTAAGAGTTTCTTAAGCATGTTTCACTTTAGCACTACTCATACATGCCATATTGCTATATTATGTATATTACCTATTATTATGCATTTTGATTATGATGTTTCTTGTTGCATTGCGTCCTACATACTTAGTGTATTCAAATGTACCAACGCATACTCTTGCCTACATGATATCACCATGTAGGGACCAGAGCCCAAAATGATCATCCTCATCCTCCACATTGCTAGTTCGATGCTACTCAAACTAGTTGATTAGTCCTCCATTTCGAGGATGTTGGTCTATGTTTTCCCTTGACTTGTATTAATACACTCTACTTTGTGTTCTATTTTAACTATGAGGGTGAGCCCGGTTACCTTATCTTGGCCCCCGATCTTATCTATCTATATAGAGGTGTTTGTTGGATAAGTCATGTATCCATGATATGATCTTTGACTCTTTGTCTCTTGATGATGATGTTTTGCAAGCTATCCCTTATCCCCTTTTCCCCTTATTCTTACTTATGATGTTTTACATTGCTTCCGCAACCAAGGATGTGTAATGATATTCTATGAGGCTTGTTTGGGGTTCCTTCAGGTTGCCTATTTGTCATGTCATGTCTAGGCCCTAGGTTTGTGTCATGACAAACTTGGTATCAGAGCACAAGGCTGATAGATCCTCGAAGTCCAAGATAACGCATCGATTAGAGTCATGTTCATGGTTGTGAAGGTGGCCATGACTATGAATAGGAGGCTATGAGACATTTTAGGAAATGTTTCCCTTCTTTATGTTGTAAATCATGCTTCATTGTTATGACAAGTTCCCCACCCCTTAATAATTATTCTTTGCTATGCTAGATCATGCCAAAAACTAGAGGAAGACAGGCCCAAACTCTCAAAGAGCAACCTACAAATGGTGAGCTTTGGGATGCTCTAATGATGCTTGCCGAAGTGGTGTCCAACCAAGTCAATCAAGGGGCCCAAGCCCCTTATGCTACTACTCAGGGAGCTAGGGTAAGAGACTTCATGAGGATGAATCCACCAGTTTTTCATGGGTCAAAGGTGGATGAAGATTCATAAGAGTTCATTGATGAGGACTACAAAATCTTGAATATCATGGGTCTTGGGCCGAATGAAAAGGTGTAGTTGGCAGCGTACCAAATCAAAGGGGTAGACCAAATTTATTATGAGCAATGGAAGGGAGAGATGGGAAACAATTATGTGGTTCTTTGGGAAAAATTCAAATTGGCCTTCCTTAATCGATTTTTTCCTCTTGAGCTTAGGGAAGAAACAAGGTGTTGTGAGTGTGAGGGAGTATGCCCTCAAATTTAATCAACATTCAAAGTATGCTCCTTACTTGGTAGGCAATCCTAGATTTAGGATGAATAAATTTGTGATGGGGGTCTCCGACTTGGTAAGTAAAGAATATCAGTCCGCCTTGCTTATTGGTGACATGGACTTGTCTCGGTTGATGATTTATGCCGAGCAAACAGGGGAGGAAAAGTTGAGAAAGGGGAGGGGCCATAAGACCACGAGGGACCGTCTTGAGGGCAAGTTCCAAAAGGGTGTTAGATTTCATCAAGGCCAAGGGCCTTCTTATGCTACTAATAGGGGTCTGGTAATGATTCCCTAACCCTCAAGGTATTGGTGGTGTGGCTCCTATTGATATGTGTCCTAGATGTTGGAAGAGTGATAATGGTCTGTGTTTGAAGGGTTCTAATGTATGTTTTAGTTGTGGGGAGCTTGTTCAAAAGAAGATAGATTGCCCAAGAAACTGTGGCAAAGTCCGGGGTGCAAATGTAGTTCCATTGGATAGAGGTGCTCCTCAAGGTGGTGCCCCAAGGCACAACTAGTTTTATGCTCTACATGGAAGGCAAAGGGTTGGTGAGGTCCCTGTTGTTGTTATCGCTATATTTAAAATCTTTGATCTTGATGTATATGCTTTGATTGATCCGGGTGCCACTCTTTCCTTTTTACCCCTTTTGTTGCTAAAAGATTCCATGTTGTCCCCGAATTGTTGCATGAGTTATATGAATTGTCTACCCCTATTGGTGCCTCCATAATTGCTAGGAAATCTTATAAGTATTATCCTATTAGCATTTTGCATAAGTTGTTGTCTTGTGATCTTGTTGAATTAGACATGGTAGACTTTGATGTCATTCTTAGGATGGATAAGTTGCATGCCTACTATGCTTCTATTTATTGTACGACCTGTAGGGTCAAGTTTCAATTTCCTAATGAACCCATCCATGATTGGGAAAGTCAAGATATGGCAGTCAAGGGTAGATTCATTTCATGCTTAGAGAACATAAGTTGATTTCTAGGGGATGTTTGTATCATCTTGTAAGGATTAAAGATGTGAAGTCCAAAGTCCCTTCCATCGAGTTAGTCCCCATTGTAATCAAGTTTCTTGATGTCTTTCCAAATAACCTTCCTGGTGTCCCTCTCGAAAGGGAGATAGATTTTGGCATAGATCTCCTTCCCGATACTCAACCTATCTTCTTTCCCCCTTACCGTATGGCCCAAACGGAGTTGAAGGAGTTAAAAAAGCAATTGAAAGATTTGTTAAAAAAGGATTTATTAGACCTAGTCAATCACCTTGAGGTACACCGGTGTTGTTTGTAAAGAAGAAGGATGGGTCATTTGGAATGTGCATTTACTGTCGGCAACTCAATAGGGTCACTATAAAGAATAGATATCCTCTTCCAAGAATTGATGACTTATTTGACCAATTGCAAGGGACTAGTTTCTTCTCTAAGATTGATCTTTGGTCTGGGTATCATCAAGTGAGGGTGAGGGAGTGTGATATCCCTAAGATGGCCTTACGGACTAGGTATAGGCAGTATGAGTTTGTTGTGATGTCTTTTGGGTTGACTAATGCATCGGCCATCTTCATGGACCTAATGAATAGGGTCTTCAAACCCTACCTTAATTACTTTGTTGTGGTCTTAATTGATGATATTTTGATCTATTAACATAGTAGAGAGGAGCATATGGGTCATTTGAGGGTTGTGTTGAAATAATTGCGGGAGGAGAAATTGTATGCCAAATTTGAAAAGTATGAATTTTTGTTGAAGGAGGTTGCCTTCTTGGGTCATGTGGTGTCAGGAGATGGTATTAAGGTGGATCCTACGAAGATGGATGTGATTAGAAATTGGCTTAAACCATTGAACCTGATGGATATTAGGAGTTTCTTGGGCCTTGCAGTTACTATAGAAGGTTTGTGGATGGGTTCTCCTCCATTGATTCTCCTATAGCAAAATTGACTCAAAAGAAGGTTAAGTTTGTATGGACCGATGAATGTAAGAGAAGCTTCCAAACATTGAAGGATAGATTTGTGTCCGCTCCTATATTGTCACTATGGGATGGGCTTGAGGGTCTTGTTGTGTATTGTGATACATCTTGAGTTGGTTTGGGTTGTGTGCAAATGCAAAATAGTAAGGTCATAGCCTATGCTTCTTGACAACTCAAAGTGCATGAAAGGAATTACCCTACCCATGATCAAGAGTTAGCCTCCGTTGTGTTTGCATTAATAATTTGGTGTTATTATTTGTATGGGTGCATGTGGATGTATTCACCGATCATAAGAGCCTCCAATATATCTTCACTCAAAAAGATCTCAACTTGAGACAAAGAAGGTGGCTAGACCTTCTCAAAGATTATGACATGAGTGTGATTATCACCCGGGAAAGGCAAATAGGCTGGCGGATGCTTTGAGTTAGATGTCCATAGGTAGCCTAACTCATGTGGATGGTAGTGATAGGGAGAAGGATAGGGAGGTGTGTAGATTGGCTAGATTGGGGGTTAGGTTGAAAAATGTGGGTAATGGTGTTGTTGTTGTTGATGGTTCTAAATCTTCTTTGGTTGATGAGGTGATAGCAAAACAAGATCTAGACTCCTCCTTGCTTGAATCGAAGGCCTTAGTGAAAGAAGGCAAAATAGAGGTTTTGTCTAAAAGGGGAAATGGGGCGCTTAGATACCAAGGTAGGCTGTATGTGCCTTGTGTTGATCGTTCGAGGGAGAAAATTCTTGATGAGGCCCATAGTTCTTCTTACTCTATCCACCTCAGTTCCACCAAAATGTATAGAGACTTGAGGGATATGTATTGGTGGGTAGGCATGAAGAGGGACATTGCCAAATTCGTTTTCGGTTGCCATAGTTGTCAACAAGTCAATGCCAAACACTAAAGACCGGGTGGTCTAACCTAAGACATAGAGATTCCCACTTGAAAGTGGGAGGTGATTGATATGGATTTTGTGGTTGGGTTGGCCAAGAATAGAAAAGGTTTTGATTCCATTTGGGTTGTGGTTGATAGGATGATGAAATCATCTCACTTTCTACCGGTTAAGACGACATATAGGGCTGATGTGTATTCAAGGTTGTACATCCATGAGTTAGTGAGGTTACATGGGGTTCCTTTATCCATCATATCGGATCGTGGTGCAAAATTCATTTCGCACTTTTGGAGGTCTTTTCAAAGGGGTCTTGGTACCAAGGTTCACCTTAGTATGGCCTTTCACCCTCAAATGGATGGCCAAGATGAAAGAACCATTCAAACACTTGAGGATATGCTTAAAGGTAGTTAGGATGATCATCTTCCATTGACTGAGTTTGCCTACAACAATAGTTATCACTCTAGCGTCGGTATGGCCCCATTTGAGGCTCTTTATGGGAGACTTTGTAGATCACTAATGCACTGGTTTGAGGTTGGAGAGGTGGCTTTATTGGGGCAGGATCTGGTTATAGAGGCTAATGAGAAGGTCAGGATGATTAGGGAAAGTTTGAAAACAACCCAAAGTCATCAAAAATCCTATGCCGATATAAGAAGGAAATACCTAGAATTCCAAGTGAGTGATTGGGTCTATTTGAAGGTTTCTCCAATAAAAGGTGTGTTTCGTTTTGGTTAAAAAGGTAAGTTGATTCCACGGTATGTTGGTACTTATAAGGTGATAGAGAGGATTGGCAAGTTAGCTTATGAGTTGAAGTTGCCTAGTGAAATGAATTTGGTTCACCCGGTGTTCCATATCTCTATGTTGAGAAAATGTGTTGGTGATCCTAATGTCATTGTGCCTCTTGATGTATTGGGTGCTGTTGAGGATAACTTGACTTATTGGAAGGTCCCAGTTCATATCTTGGATAGGCAAGTAATGAGATTGAGGAAAAATGAGGTGGCATCTGTTAAGGTCCTTTGGAGGAACCAACAAGTCGAAAATTCTACATGGGATCGAAGCCAACATGTAAAAGTAGTGTCCTTATCTTTTCCACTACACTCAAGCATATGGTACTAATCCTAAGCCCCCATGTGATTTCAAGTCTCATATTTCAGCCCCTATGTCATTCACATGCATTCATTTTTAAGTTGGTAAACTTATGATGATTTTTCACTTATGTTGAGAATTTGAACATGGTGTTTTACATGTTATGTTGCATTCTTGTTGGGGTTGATTTGTTGATGATCACTCTTGTCTTGTACATCTCTTGTACATTTGGAGATGAATGTTCCCAAGGGGGAGATATTGTAACAACCCCAGAAAGTGCCCAAATACGTGCCTCATAATGCCCAAAATTTTAATTTTCATATATCTCAAAATTCGTCTGTTATTTCTAAAGTTCAACTTCATATTCTTGTTCAAGGGTTCAAATTAGGGAGAAAAGGTCTAACCCTGATTTAAGAGCAAAGATTTAGCAATTACGGAATCTCAAGAACGCAATTTCTAGAGAAGAATCTACATCGCGGAATTAAAATAGTTCCTGTTTTTTGTAGTTCTTCCAAAATATTCTAAGTATTGGGCCCAAATGTTCCCAAATGTGTTTTTATCTATACTTAACCAAATTTTACCCTTATATTATTCTAAACATTTCCTAATACTCCCCAAAACACTTAGCCATATTTTCACTCAAAAATTCAAGTCTCAAAAACCTCATTCGGGGCTAAGGATTTCCTTCAAGCTTCAAGCCTCCATTTTCGATCTTCACCAAGAGCTTCTCCAAAGCTAAGGTATGTAGGTTTTATCCATTGGGTTCTTCCACCCATGGTGCCCTAATCTCATTTTACTCAATTTGCATGATTTAAAGTTGATCTTACATATAGGTATTGCATATTTAAGAAATTTATGGCATAGTGATTTGAGTTCATGAAAGTATGGTATTTAGCATGTTTTGAGCTCTAAATCTTGGATCTAAGATTAGATTTGATGAGGGGTTTTGATGTGCATTCTTGGGGGTATTACAAGGTGTTGGTTGATGGTTTTATAATAGATTTTCTTGCATGATTTCATCTCTAAATTGCATGGTCTTTTACCACCATCACACCCACCCCAAGTACAACACCAACATACCCAGTGGAATCCCATAAGTGGGGTCTGGGGAGAGTACAATATACGCAGACCTTACCGGTATCTCATATAGATAGAGAGGCGATTTCTTGGAGACCCTCATCTCAAGTGTTTGATAAAATATCTGGCTAGGGTTTCTTATGGAATTGAAGGTCCAAAGCATGGATATGATATGATTGATGTTATGATGATGAAATGAGGTTATGTATATGATAAATTCTATATAAAGTGTTGCATTAGACCATGCCCTATTCAGGGGGTCTAAGAACCCGGATAACCGAGATGGGGTTTTGTACTCATTAACCAAGGGAAGAGTTAGTACTTCTCCACCTAGTTATGGGGCGGCATCATCAGTAACCGAGATGGGATTGTACTCATCAACTGAGTAAAGGGTTAGTATTTCACCACCTAGGTGATGGGGCAGAATTATCTCCAACCGAGTTGGGGGTTTGTAATCATCAACCGAGTAAATGGTTAGTATTTCACCACCTAAGTGATGGGGTGGCATCATCACTGACCTACCAAGGGGTTTGTACTTTGGAAATCTAATTTGGTCTATTCTACACATATGCTATCTTGTATGAGTGAGAGCTTCTTAAGCATGTTTCACTTTAGCACTGGTCATACATGCCATATTATGATATTATGTTTATTGCCTATTGTTATGCATTTTGATTATGATATCTATTTCTTGTTGCATTGCAACCTACATACTTTGTACATTCAAATGTATGAATGCATATTCTTGCCTACATGATATCACTATGTAGGGACCGGAGCCCAAGTTGATCATCCTCCTCCTCCACGTGGCTAGTTCGGTGCTTCTTAAGCTAGTTGGTGAGTCCTCCATTTCGAGGACCTTGGTCTGTGTTTTCCCTTGTCTTGTATTGAGATAGTCTACTTTATGTTTTATTTTGACTATGAGAGTGAGCCTGGTTACCTTGTCTTGGCCCCCGCCCTTATCTATGTATTTAGAGGTGTTTGTTGGACAAGTCATTTATCTATGATATGAGCTTTGAATCTTTGTCTCTTGATGATGATGTTTTTCAAGCTATCCCTTAGCCCCTTATTCTTACTTATGGTATTTTACATTGCTTCTGTGACCAAGGGTGTATAATGATATGCTATGAGGCTTCCTTGGGCTTCCTTCGAGGTTCCCCATTCGCCATGTCACGTCTAGGCCCTAGGCTTGTGCCACGACTCGAAAATAGGCATGATGACACTCGTCTTATCCCACCATGACAACTCAGCGTACAACCAAACTATAACATTAAAAATGTGAAATTATAATAAAAATGAAAATTCTATTACGGATAATAAGTCAACTTAATGAAAATCCCCAAAAACTAGTTGTCACGTGCACAAGCTTCTAATTATTACAATAGATTCGAAAAGAACCGCAAGTGTCAAATGATATTGTCTCTAGAATAGAAAAAAATTATAAATAGGAGAAAGAAGTCAGCTGGGATGGCAAATATCTACCTCTTGCATTCTCCACAGGAAGCCTCAGGAAAGAACAAGTAGAGAGTATCACGACAATCCAGGCTCACAAACTACAAAATTGTTGTAGCAAAGGGGGGTGAGTACCAAACACACGGTATCATCAAGTGAACTAATAAACACAAAATTAGATAATATAGAATACTGGTACCCTCAACACTCCAACCAAACCCCTACAACTACAACCTAAGTCATAACCTTCACAATTACATCAGCCGAAAATGCTATGATCAAAGCCTATGATAGTATAATCCTCATTTATCCCACTTTCAAGTCATAGAGGAAAATTCTACAATTTTTCAATTCCTCACTAATTCATCAAGTGTCATCAAATCAATATCAAAATTAATCGTGCAAATACATAAACAAATCAATGATATAATGAATAACCAATCTTAATAGCACTCCATAAAATCATAACAAGCCAGAGCATTATGGGATGAAGATGAATGTCATGAGATGTAATGCAATGCAATGCAATATCACGTAGCATGATACATGTCCATCCTATGCTGTAACACAACTCGGGACCCATGGGAGACTCCTAGTCCATGCAACTGTCGCAGCGCGCGACCCGATCCATCAAATCATAGTAACCGTCACGGCATGTGACCCGACCCAGCGAATCATAGTAACTGTCACGGTGTGTGACCCGACCCAGCGAATCATATTAACTGTCATGGCATATGACTCAACCCAGAGAATCATAGTAACTGTCATCGCATGTGACCCGACCCAGCAAATCATAGTATTCTCTTTAATTCTCATTCTTTTTCACTATCCAGAACTATTCCCCATTGGCTTTACATTTCTTTCCTTGGAACATCCAGCAATCACATAGTAAATGCACAATAATCATGTTCATGAAAATAAAAATATGCAAGACGCCCATATGAATTCATATATCTCAAAATCAAGATGGGTAGCTCATTAACATAAATGATGCAATATCCTCAATCTCAATATCATCACAATTTTAACAATATTCACATCTAAAAGTAAGTATCACCTCGATATTAATAACAAATAATCACTATTTCACATATAATAAACCTCCATCATTGGTCCACAAGTCAAATATCAATATAGGATAATTACCCAATTCAAAATACTTCAATCAAAGCCTACATAAATCGTTCTT
>JAOTQR010077854.1:0-11796 GCA_025774065.1 Solanum ossicruentum | reverse complement strand
TTTCGCCTCGGTTCACCTATCATATGCTATGGGCGCGTGGCCTTTTCGCCTCGGCTCAATTATCGGCATGATGACCTCTGCACATTCGATACGTGGGCGCGTGACCTTTTCACCTCGGATCCAATTATGTATCAGAACATGTCACCCGATTCAATAATGTGTCAGAACATGACACTGAGTTCAATGACGTATCGGAACGTGACACCCGATCCACAATCACAATCATTATCACATCCAAAATGACTAATGCACTATTGGTCAAGTTCAAGTAATAGGTGCACCACTGGTCAAGTTCATTGTATGCAATCAGATTATGATTATGATAGATTATCAATTAGTTATAATTCATCATCTCCTTTTTCACATACATGCAAGAAGTATTATGAGATAGTTAACATGCATATATCACACAAATGAAAATATTAAATCATCACTTACCTTGAATTCAAGTCTTTGAACTCTATATAATCAGAACTTTTCTATTTTTCAAAGTTCTAACTCGTTCTTGGTCTATAAACAATCAAGGAATACACATAATCAACAATAATAGCCTAATTTACTCAAATTATAGAGAAATGCTAACCTTGGACAATCCCAAAATCATCTGCCCCCCCTCCTCCCAAACTAGGACTTTTACCCACCAGTAATCTTATGTCTAAATCTTTTTCTTTATTACTTATTCGTAGAATCTAAGGTCTAGACACTAAAATACAAGTTAGGGAATCGATCAACTTACCTTCAGCAAGAGAATTTGTTGAAAACTAAAAAAGAATAGTCCAGGTAATTTCTGGTCTCTCAAGGATGAAGTGGCAGAAATAAAAATGAATTTGAGGCTTTTTTGAAGTTAAACTTGTGACTGTCTCATTATGACGACAACTTACCCGACCATGCATACAACTTATCCTGCCATGGCAGTATTGCCATAGTTGGATCAATCCCGCCATACCGACTTGCATAAAGACAGAATTCATAGCTCACATCCCATCCCTAGATTTATGACACCTCAAATCATGATGTTCCAAAATATACCCTTAGCGCCAAGCTCAATTTTAGGGAGTTATATACACATCCTAATTTAGTTTCGTAAAGTTGTATAGGCTCTTTATCATCTCAATTAGTTTTTCGAATGATCAAACTTACAACTCAATGTTAGAATAAGAATGATGATTGTATAAGAAATTCTAAATAACAACTTGTTTGGCTTAGAGGCATGTAAAACGTTTCTTGAAGATAGTTGGAATCTCTCCCACGAGAAAACGGAAGAATAAATGACAACTCTATCTTTAGAATTCAACTAAGAAACAAAACAAGTAGCATTCAAGAATGTTGCTATTCTATTCTTGAATCGGTGATTCACCTTTTGATTAATATCTCTCAAGTGTTTTCAAGGGACAATGTTTTTATGGTTAAAGTGATGTCTTTTCAAAGGAGAAGGACCAATATTTATAGGATAAGAGTTTTGAAAAAAAATCTTTAATTAAAATAATATTTAATTTAGGTTCATGAATTCAAAAAATAATTCAAGTAACTTGCGAGAACCTATAACGTAAGAGAAATGAATGTTAAAATTCAAATTCATGTATTTGTGAATTTTCAAAAGCAAAACTTTTATCAAAACTTTTACCGGATGAATTTATTTCAAAAATTAATTGAAACATTAATTCTTACAATCCCCCACTTTTTTCAAGAAATTCTTTGAGACATTAATCTAGTAACATGGATCAATAATGGTGTCTTTTGAACTTGAACCATTAGCTAGTGAAGAACTTTCTAAGCCATTGACTACTTAGTGAACGAATCTTGAACTAAGTAGTTCATTGAATGAAGTAGAAAAATACTCTACACATGTTACTATGTTCAGGTGAAAATCGAAATCCTTTGACACCTTACGGCCACGTGTCCTGAATCCTTTTAACTAAGTGCTTTAAGATTTCCCAGTTAAAAATCTTATTGAAATAGCCTCCACTTTGCACTTAGTGCGGTGAATTCATCAAGAGTAACTTTCCATACTCCGACCAAATAGTCTATGAATTTCATTAAGAGAAATCAATCTCATCCTCCTTTACAACAAAATATCAAAAAATCTATCAAGAGTATTCCTACACACTCCAACCAAAATTAGTTTATAGACTTATTAAGTGAATATAATCTAAATCATGCACACCTCCTTACTTTTTCTTTAAAGAAATGAAAATTTTATTTATGTGCTTAACTTTACTTGTTTTTCCCTTTGAACCTAAGATTACATCATTAGGTAGGGTTACCATAAAGTATAACTAATTTATAACATGCTTTATTCCCATACCATTACAAGTTTCCACCACTAACTCTTTGCGTAACCCTTTAGACAAAGGATCTGCCAAATTACATCTAGACTTCAGGAGATTGCTGCTCCAGCCAAAGTAAAAATCCAAGCAGTAATAGATTTAGACTCATTTGGATCAGAATTCCAAGTAGCATCACTATAACCTTCAAGAACTACTGGGAAGCTAGAATAATGTAGGCCAACATTAATTGTTCCCTTCAGATATCTTAAAAGACGAATCAAAGCATTCTAATGTTCAATTATAAGATTACTAGTAAACTAGCTCAATGTTCCTATTACATAAGCAATATCTGGCATGGTATAATGCATGACATACATAAGACTCCCAACTATTTGAGAATATGTCAATTGAGCAAGAACATCACTAGAATTCTATACTAGCTTGATACTTGGATCAAATAGTGTGGGAGCAGGTTTGTCATCAAATTAACCAAATCTCTTTAGAACTTTCTCGATATAACTCAATTGAATAAGAATCAAACCATTTGCTGATCTTATGATTTTAATGCCCAAAATCATATCAGCTTCTCCAAGGTCTTTCATTTCAAATTGAGAAGTAAGAAATTATTTTGTTTCTTTCTCTTTCAATATCAGTTCCAAAGATCAACATGTCATCTACATAAAGACAAATTATAACACCAGAATTTCTTTGAAATTTACTAATTATGCATATATCACCTCCATTGATTATATAACCATTAGATATCATAACATTTTTAAATTTCTCATGCCATTGCTTTGGAGGCTACTTTAATCCATAAAGAGAGTTAAAAAGCTTACAAACGTTATGTTCTTGACTAGGAATGACAAATCCTTCTGGTTGTTTCACGTAAACTTTTTCATCTAGTTCTCCATTCAAAAATGCAGTATTTACATCCATTTGATGAACTACAAGGCCATAAACTGCTGCTAAAGCAACCAAGAGTTGAATAGAGGTGATCCGAGCTACAGGTGCAAAGTATCAAAATAATCAAGATCTTTTATTTGAGTAAATCCTTTAGCCACCAAGCGAGCTTTGTACTTATCTAAAGTACCATTTGATTTTATTTTCTTCCTAAAAATCCATCTGGAATCAATTGATTTACATCTAGGAGGAAGATATGATAAAATCAAAGTATTATTTGATAAGATAGAATGTATGTCATCATCAACAACTTCACGCCAAAAAGGAGTATCATGTGAACACATTGCTTCAGCATAACTTTTAGGTTCTTTTTCAACCAAATAAGTTTGAAAATTAAAGTCAAAGTCTCTTGGTTTAGCTGATCTCTCACTACATCTTAATTGACTTTCTTCCAATGGTTCAACCATTTTCCTTTTAAGAGAAGATATGGAAGAACTTGCATCTTGATCCATAGATTCCTTCTTTTTAAGAAATATATGCTCAAAAAAATTTACATGCAATGATTCAATAATTGTGTTAGGGCTTGGAGTCTCAATATTTAAGAATCTATAAGCTTTACTGGTTTGTGAATAACCAATAAATACACAATCTATTCCTCTATAGTCAATCTTGGTAGTATACTGATCTGGTTATCTAACATGAGCTAAACAACCCCATATATAACATTTATTATCCCACACTAATTGTAAGTAATGAAAGTATTTCGATCACATGATAGATGACGAGTTGCACCAGTGTCTATCCACCATTCCACTTGATCTCCGGCTACAAAAGCTTCTGTGACCATTGCCACAAGTTCATTCTTTTTATTGTTGTTTGGTTTTTCTTTCTACTTTTCATCTTTAAGAATTTCACAATCACGTGCATAATGGTCAATTTTGTGACAATGATAACATTCATCCGATATTGAATTACTATACTTAAAATGCACATTTTTTTTACCTTCGATATTTTCTTATTGACTGGTTTCTTCTTGGTAGGTTTTTCTTCAATAATATGAGCTTTTATGATGGGTTCCTTCAAAGTATTATTGTCACAATATGGCGTCTCTTGTTCAAGAGTCAAATCTTCCTTCTTGTGCAAGCGTTTACTTTTATATTCTTTCCAAGATGGAGGAAGTTTTGAAACAATAGCACCAACATGAAAGTTTTCATCAAGAGTAATTCCAGATATAGCAATTTTATTAGCTATAAGTTGAAACTCTTGTACTTGTTCAGTGATTGAATTGTCATCAACCATTTTGAACTCCATATAATTTGAAACAAGAAATTTCTTAGAACTCGTCTTTTCTGCCAAATAGGTAGCTAGAAGGTTATCCCAAATATCTTTAGCAAATTTGAACTTGATATAATATTGATCATAGTATTTGTTAGACATTTGTCCAAGAATATAAGTCTTGCATAAATAATCATCATCTTGCCACTTGGCAATTTGTTCTTTAAGCAAAGTAGCCTCGTCAGTTGCTACCTCAGAATTAGGAGCCTTAGGACAAGGTTCCTCAAGAACATATGCCAATTTCATTCATCTTAAAAAGAATTCCATCTTTCCATGCCATCTAGGAAAATCTTTTTCATCAAATATTTCAAAATGAGGATTAGGCAAAGATGGAATATTATTAGATATAGATGTCGATGCAATAGAGACAACTATCTTCAAATTGTTAGAATAAGAATGATGATAGTACAAGGAATTCTAAACAAGAACTTGTTTCTCTTAGGGGCACGTAATACGTTTCTTGAAGATAGTTGGAATCTCTCCCACGAGCAATGGAAGAACAAATGACAACTCTATCTTCGGAATTCAACTAAGCCACAAAACAAGTAGCATTCCAGGATGTTGCTCTTCTATTCTTGAATTGGTGATTTCACCTTTAGATTAACGCCTCTCAAATATTTTCAAGGGAAAGTGTTTTTCATGTTGAAGTGATGTCTTTTCAAAGGAAAAACACCACTATTCATAGGATAAGAGTTTTGAAGAAAAGTCTTTAATTAAAATAATATTTAATTTAGGTTCATGAATTCAAAAAGAATTCAACTTGCAAGAACCTATAACGTAAGAGAAATGAATGTTAAAAATTCAAATTCATGTATTTGTGAATATTCAAAAGCAAAACTTTTATCAAAACTTTTACCGGAAGAATTTATTTCAAAAATTAACTGAAACACTAATTCTTACACTCAACTCCCAATCTCTTATCGAATTGTCCTATACCTCACATAGCTCAATTTCCCTTTGAAACTAGGCTAGGCTCAAAATTTTTAACTTTCTACTCAAAAGTTTTCTGACCAAATTCCTTACCTATTGACCGATCCATAATGATCGGGCTAGGTCATTACATCGCTGCATCGAAAGTGAGAAGTCCCCGCAACTTAGGCCTCATTTATTACAAATAATTTTTCACTTCAACTCAAAGCTGATTTTTTCAATTTTAATTTTTAAAACTTTTTCTTATAACTATTTCCTCAGATACTTTTAACCTTTTTTGAAGTAAATGCATGTTCGATTATAATTACTTTGCTAAAAACTTGTAAAAAGTGATTGTTAATTGAGTTATAAAAGCATGCTAAAAAACTTGTAAAAAGTGTTTGTTGATTGAGTTGTAAAGCTTTTAAGATTAGCACAAAGTGTTGAAGGGATAAAATATAACTATAGGAATGATAAGATTTAAAAGTTAATGAAGACCAAGGCAAATTCTATAGTGCCATATCATGATTTTTTTAAAAATTTTTTGAGCAAGAAATTTTCATAATAATTTTTTTTGTATTAATTATATTTCACACTTTATTAATTATTAGACAACTGCAAGACCTAGTTCTTCAATGCCATGTCAACTTAAACTAATAACGATTTTCAACCTAACTTCTTTTTTCTTTTTTCTTTTTACTGAAATATCACTAGTTCGTTAGTTAAAAGATAGTCAAAACCAACCTCTAAATCTATTTAGAGAAAATCGACCTAAAATTGTAGGGCAAAAAAAAAATCCAATCTCGAGAGACCAATTTTTCTTAATTTTATTTTTAGAACATAGGTGTCAGAAGTTTGACATAAATTATTAGTTTTATCTCTATATGAATATATTGGCAGACATCATAATTCGTATGAAAAAATATATTCCTTTTGAATTTGATATACACATTAAGAAAATAAGAGAAAATTATTAAAAACATCACTAATTTGACATAAATTATTAGTTTCATTCCTAAACTATTGACAGTTTTAAAAACATGCCTCTACATGACTAACTGAACATAAATACACCTCTTACCTGTTAAATGACATAGCAAGGGATCTCAAACCCTTGTAAAAGCAAGTAGATATTAACAAAAAGCCGAGAGAAGTACTAATCAAATACCTCTAAGTTTGGTGAGGATTTAGTAGTGTAGTCACTCATATTGTAAAATTGAGGGCATATTAAGTTCAGTTAGTCAACTGCATGTGTGTTTTTAAGATTATCAATAATTTGAAGACGAAACTAATCAATAACAATTTGTGTTAAGTCTAGGGGTGTAGTCAAGACTTCTATCAGAAAAATAATGATAGACGACATAACTGTTTTAATTTGACATACTATCTTTATTAATTAATGTCTGATATTAGGTCTTAAAAAATAATTTATAAAATAAACAATCAGTGTTAATAAAATATAAAAAAGGATTATCTTTTTTCATATGCTAAAAGTAATAAGTAAAAATAAAAATTTATTTTTTACAAAATAATAGACAAGGAAACATAAGGAATACATTTCATATTTTATTTTACATATATATATAAAAGAATAAGTTCAGCATTCCGGTTGTGTTGCTTGCTTGAGCAGCTTCCGATTGTCCCACCTGCTACAACTACTTGCTTCTTCTCTTTTATTATGTGGGGCCAATTGTCACGCCCCGCGAGGGTACCTTGGGCCTAACTGCCACTCAGAGACTATTGTCAGCCCCAAATGAACCACCTGACCTTATCAACTTCATTCAATCATACATCAGTGGAAGATATCAGAATTAGAAATCAAATAATAGTGAGTTATTCTATCTCGTCACATCTATGTCAGGAATAAAGGTCATAGGCCACACGACTAGTCATTGACATCCATCACATAAAATAGAATTAAAGGAACTCGATTTAGAAAGGGAGAAGGGCCCTAACATCAAAACATCATCTCTATGTCTATATCTATGAAGCCTCTAACTCTGTAAGTCTAAGAAGGTACCATGACATATCATAGCTACCACAAACTCAGAATAACTCAAAACGTATGAAAATGAAATAACAGATATCCTCTCAATGTAGGGGAGGACTCACCAAGTCTCTAGACTAGAAATCTCTGAACCTCAATGAATCGTTTGCTGAAATCCTCTGTCTACTGAATGTGCATAATAAAATGATGCAGCGCCAAATGGGGTCAGTACGTGAAATGTACGGTATGTAAACGGGCTAAAAGTAAATGGTATAGATAAAATAATATGAAATAATATCAACTCATCAGGTACTAATCTTATCTCAGAATAAGGAATAGACACCATCACATCTACATTAATCCACACTTATACCATCACATCGATATCAGAGTACTATCAAGATGGAACAATCCGGGAGTTTCTCTAACCGATAACCATCACCTATGAGTCAGTGATGATACAACAAAGTGATGTCGTTTTCATATTCGTCCAGTACCTTGCCGGGGCATAGGACGAGTCTAGTATGTTAGTGGATCTATAAGTCTATCAAGTCCTCTTTTGGGACTGAGGAAACATCAATTTTCCATGGTCCAATCCTCTCCAATGCTGGCCTCATAGTTAATGAGTGCGAATGAGACTCACTCTTACTCATTTCAGTGCTCAATACTCCTCCCAGGACTCAACATGCTCATAAACCATCAAACATCAAGGTTCCTCATCACTTAGTCTCTTTTGGGCAAGGAACATCACACATCTCATCTGTTTTCAACTCAATGGATTAGGGACGATCTTGCAAGATTAAATTCAACCTCTTTAAGACTTTAAGAACATCACTCTCAGTCAATCCTATCAACATCATCATCAACATATTCAACTTAGGACCTGAAACACAACATCAAGCACATTCATATCACCAAGGCTCTAGACATCAACCCCTAAGCTCATTATTGTAATCTTTAACAAAGTACTCATGTAGAGTATCATGTAATAACTCAAGAAAGCATTTTAAACAGTAAGTTGATTTTATGATGATTTTCAATCTAAAAAAAATAAATTATAAGAAAATATTCAATGAAATACCTAAGAATTTCACATACAAGACTCTTCACATTCAGCGTATCAACTTCCAATTGTCTATGGGGCACATAGGAGGACAATTCCATGTTTTGGGTAGCCTTACATACCTGGGATGAAAAATTTCTCAGGCTTCTTCAAGAAGTTAATCTTGAAAGCCCCAAGCTTTTCTTGTCCTCTTTCTCAAGAATTTTCACGTAGAACTACGAAGAATGTGTTTTGAAACTCTTAACCTGAATAAAATAGCCCTTAAACACGTTTTTAGGACTTAGGATAGGCTGGGGAATGACCAAAAGACCCTCTCTGTAATAAAAAAAAGTTCACTTCGTAACAACATGTCCGCATCGCGCCACGGACAAGGAGATGCGTTTTTTTTGCTAAATTTCGTGATTTCAAATTTACGTCAAAAAAATAAAAAAAAAAATATATAAGTGTGATTCTGTGTCCCAGGCGTGTCGCGCCCTGGCACGCACTCTCACTGTCTCAGAATTAATAAGCAAAATCTATTTTCTGACTCGTTAGCTCTAAAATCGGGACGAGGCATTTTTCCCACTCAATTTTGCGCTAATCGAAAATCCGGACTTGAATTTTCCATTGGAGCTTGGGAAGACGTGTTGTGCACACGATTACTTCCTACAGGCATTTTAATAATTTCGCTGGGTGTTACACCAATAAAAGATATTTTGTGGGCTTTTTAATTTAATCAAGGCAACTGCATATTGACGTGTGTGCTTCAACTACTTTCCAATATCTTTTTAGCTACTTCAATTATAATTTTACAATATGTTTTAAAATATATATATAAAAAATCTACTGATATAGCATAAATCGAGACTAAAAAATAATTTATATTGGTTGCTTACTTGAGTAGCTTCCGGTTGTTCTGCCTACTTCAGCTGCTTGTTTCTTCTCTTTTATTATGTGGGGCCAATAAAAATATTTTTTGAACTTTTGAATTTAATCGTTTGAGGGCAGTTGCATATTGACGTGTCTGCTTTAACTACTTCATAATATTTCCTTAGTTGCTTCAATTATAATTTCACAATATTTTTTTTAAAATATAAATTAACAAAACTATTAATATCACATAAATCAATATTAAAAGAATAATTTTATTGTACCCATAGTAGCATGGGTTTTCGTAATTAGTAGGAAAGAAGAGAGAAATGCAACCACTCAATTTTCTTTTTAAATTTAACAATGTAAATTGACTATTCAAATACTCATGCATGCGAAAACATTATTCCGTCTAGGACTATATGTGCCTCAATTTCCTCTTGTTTGGCCTAAATTAATGTGTTTGTTTGGCTCAATTTCTACCAAATTAATGTTGGCACCGACAGCATTTTATACATGTAATAATACATCTGAATTCGGTGGTCCAATTAAAAATCAACACTTTAACATACGAAACGTTAAAGTGTTCTTAGTGGAAAAATCACGCCTGCCTTTTAATTTAGTTCAAGTTCAATTGATTTAAAATTTACCCAAAAAAATTCTCATTTTTAAAATTTAATTTTTTTAAAAAAAATAATCGTGAGTTTATTCATAAGATTTGAACTCTTAACCTATAATTTAAAAAATAATTATTTATAAAGCCACCGTAACCTTTGATGATAAGTACTTCAATCCCTCCTATCACTTATATGTGTCACTTTTTGTGATTGTATACATTAAGTAAAAAATAATTTTACTATATTATCCTTATTTAATATTTTTTTTGTAGTCATGTTTTCAATTAATGATACTAAATATGCTAGATTTTAAAAAATAAAATGCATTTAGAGATAAAAATTTAGTTGAAATGTATTTAGTTCTTCTAATTGGTCAAATAGATCTTTTTAAAAATCTGTAACTATCAATGGTAAAATAGGAAGAACAGTAAAATTAAGTGTTGAATCTAACTCACACTTTGAAGCTAGCTCAAAGGGAGAAGGATTGTCCAAGCCTTATAAGGAATCTATCCATCTCATTAATGTAATGCTAAAACCTTTAGGGCAATTTATAGACAACCCTCTTGCAAGCAAGCATCCTACCATTTGTGTCGGTGAATATGTTGAACAAGTACACATTGCATGGCCATATCTGATCTCAAAAGAGAAAATTAGTAGAATCTTGGAACATTCGATAAAATTGGAACGATATAGAGAAGATTAGCATGACTCCTGCATAAGAATGACGTGTCGCGACAGATACTATGATTCGAGGGTCGTATCACGTGCTGCGATTGATACTATAATTCGAGGGTAGTGTCGCATGTCGCGACAGATACTATGATTCGAGGGATGTGTTGCACGTTACGATGAATACTATGATTCGAGGGGCGTGTCACATGCCACGACGGATACTATGATTGGAGGGTCATGTCGCACGCCGTGACGGATGCATGGACTAATAAGTCCACCATGGGTCCCGGACTGAGAGACAATGAGTGTATCTCACTAAGTCAGACATGCATTATACTTGATATTGCATTGCGTTGCATTACACATCTTTGTCTTTTATGAACTTGTAAGTGCATTTTGTGGAACTTGTGATGAATGAACTTTATCCTTATGTTGTTGATCTATAAATAATGGTGTGGTTATTGATCTATATGTTATGTACATTGTGAACTGATAGGTTGGATTGATTTTTATGTACGTTGTAGTTGTGGAGGTTTGGTTGAAGAGTTAGGAATGCTCGTATTCTGTATTACTTGACTTGTGTTTTGGACATTGCTTGTTGGGTATTGTGTGTTTAGTACTCACCCTTTCTACATTTTTGTAGGATATGCGCTCGGATTTTCGTGATAATATCTTTTCTATTTTCATCCGAGGTTTTCTATAGAGATTAATGAGGTAACTATTTGTCATCTCAGTGAACCATCCTTCTCCTATTTATGGTCTTGTTCTACTCTAGAGACAACATCATTTGAGACTTGTATTTTTCTTTCAAATCTATTGTAATAAATTAGAGGCTTGTGCACGTGACAATCAAATTTTGGAAATTTTAATTAAGTTGACCTATTATCTGCAGTTAAATTTTTATTTTCATTATCCTTCCGCACTTTATCGTTATAATTAGGTTTTAGGTTGATTTGTTTTGGTGGGATAAGACAAGTTCCATCACGTCCATTTTTGTGTCGTGACAATTAATCACCAATGTGATACTTTTATCATTCTTCAACGCAAAAGATTAATTTTGTTGGTGGATACTTGTTAGACCCCGTATTTCTTTGAATTAAGGATAATTATTCAATTTGGAAATTTTGTTGTGGATATCGTGTAATTTGAACTTAAGTATATTTCCGGTGAGTATCAAGTGAATTTTGGCATGCA
>JAOTQR010077853.1:0-11796 GCA_025774065.1 Solanum ossicruentum | reverse complement strand
GCAGGACCGCAGCGGAGACCTTGTCGGTCCGCGTTGATATGTATATGTATATATGTGTGTTTGTCATTGTATTCTGGACGCTGCTGCAGGTGCGGATAGTCAGTAAAACAGGGAAAACTCTACCGAAATTTCGGTAGAGTTCGTATACTTACGGATGAGACTTGTGTTTGAACGTTGGTCTAGGTGTCTAAACGATACCAGTCATGGCCCCGGGGTTGGGTCTTGACAAATCTGTTCAAAAATAATTTTAAAAAATGAGAGAAGTTAAACTTACCTTGCTTGCTAGAGATGGGAGAACCTGCAAGTATGAGAATCAGAAAGGTTAAATGATCAAGTGATTCTGAAAAAGTAGACCATCAACATTGTGACGGATGCAAGACTATTTTCGTACAATAATAAGAAGAATAATCCATAAGTTTGTCATTGAAAGATAGGATTAGCATGAGATAATCTGTCTCAAATGGAAAAAACATACAAAAGTATTACAAATAACATAACCTACAAATAAATCATCTTATCCTAAAGATATATTCATCAAGATCAACAGACATTCTACATAATTAGCCACGCCTTGCTTTCAGCTAGAACAAAAGAAAACATGCTTCCTAGAAAACAGAGTAACTCCTCTCGTGGTACGTTTGAAATTTGCATAATAAAATGTCAGAATCTTGAAAGTAACAAAAACAGTGGATGGTACTCATCAAATAACTTGATTGGATTATGCACATAAAATTCATTCTATACCTACCAAACTGTGACTTCTTTATTGTAAGTTTTGCAAACAATTATATTATATTTGCGCTCCATTGCTCTACTCTGCCTGTTCTTGTACTATTTATGGTAGATTCTTACTCTTTCTTGTTCCTTTTTTATTAGTGAATTTGCATAATTAAATATTAGAATCTTGAGAGTAGTGACAACAGTCGATGGTATTCACTAAATAAACCTATCATCAGACAATTTGACTGCAATATCTACATAAATTCATCCTATACCTACCAAACTTTGGCTTCTTTTTAGTAAATTCTGCTCAGACTTATATCATATTTGTGCTTCTTCACTCTTCTTTGTTTGTTCTTGTACTATTTATGGTGGATTCTTATTCTTTCTCTTTTCATTTTGATTAGTGTTTTCTTCTTTTTTTAATTTACTTTTTGTGTTACTTTCTTGGCTATTGCAGTGTCATCTTTGTGAATTTTCACTCTCAATTGCTACTTATTCTTTATTTATGGAGGATGTTTTGCGCTGAGAGTCTTTCGGAAACAGATTCTATCTCCATAATGTAGTGGTAAAGGCCTGCATACACTCTATTATTCCCAAACTCACTTTGTGAGATTTCACTAGATATGTTTTTTTATTGTTTAATTGCTACTTATGTTGAATTTTAATTTTTAATCTGATGGTACTCATACAATATTGAAAATTACTCAGACTAACTAAAAGTTTACTACCAAGTACAATTGGATGGAGAACCAAAATGTTGGAATTTAATTTACAGCAAATTACTTGAGTTCCTAACTGTATAATTTAAGAATCAATACATAACTCTAGTTCCAGCTTACGATATTGGTTTTTCTTATATTTCTCCGCACCTTCATTTTATGAGCATGCTTCCTTCTTGTGTGTCTTGATTGCTTAAAGAAAGTTAGATGCAATTCATTTTCTAATTCTAATGGAATAATGCTCATACTTGAGAAATTCGAGGTTTGAAACTATAAATAGTGTGAGCTTAACAACCTCAAGCTTAAGATAATTCATAAAGACACTGTCATATGCTGACCTGAAGTTTAAATCCAAATTTTGCTCAAGGTTCAAACCTTAAACCTTAAATAAGACCTTTTGATAATTTCTTATCAACAACTCTATAAAAGAGAAAAAACTCATCTAGAAAAGACACTCATAGCATCCATATAATCAGAGAAATATATTCTTGCATCCATTATAAACATCGGACAGATCAAGTAAATGAGACGTACATGAAAGCAAATGAAAATTATTTCGAAATTCATTCTTTACCTTAACATCGTATTGTTTAGAATAGTGTATAGTATTAGTAAATAATATGCCTTATGGATTGTTCAATGATGTGCAAGTCATAATACTCCTGTGTGGAAAAAAAAACTTGTTTGTCATTTTAGGCATATAATCAAATACCTTAGTTACATAGAAATTGCACTGATGCAAGAAGAATTTTCATAAGACATGGTTGATCAAATAAACAGATTCCACAAAATTAACAAAGAAAGGCCAAACGAAAACACCCCAAATATGTATAATATTTCAGAACTAGAATAAAGATGTCAAAATCCATAAATTTTAAGAAATATAGAATCAAATAATGTTTACATACTCAGCAAGTTATATCACAATAATAGCCCAAAATTCTGAAGTTCAGGCAAAAATTCTATCAAGAAGTTATGTAAGATATACCCACCAAATTTTTTTTACAACAATAGAAATCAAGGTGTGTCTATGGAAATGAAAAGATACTATTTACTCCAGAATTGATTCACAATTTCTAGATCAAGTGTTTGTCAAACTTTACAATACAATTTAAGAAGCTTCTGTGCAATCGCATAATGTTGTATTCATCCAACAAAATTCTTTTTAATATGAAGTCCCATGTTTCGTCTCTACATCTCGTATATGCAATTTTCTCCTTTCTCCTTAAGTAATTGCAAAGGCCTGCACATGCACATCAAGAAGAAAATGGAGGACACTAAATTTCAACCAAAAAAAATTTAAAAAAATTAAAATATCAACAGATAAATTGAAAAGACGGAAAGGAGAAGAAGCAAAAGAATCAGAAGCAACAACATCCAATTAATACTAAAGCCAATGTATGCCACATTATTTTAACACAAAGGATAAAAAGATCTGAAAAATCAAATCAGTTGAATAAAAAATTGAAAAAATAAGACCTAAAATCAAAACAATAAACAATCAGATTGTTAGATATGGTGGATACAGAGTATGGCTAAAGTTTAATTGTCCATTCGAAACCTTCCATTAGATGAACAATTAGCTCTCTTTACACGGACACCATTTTTCTTAAAAGCTCCGCACTGATAAGATGAACAAAATCAATATGTGTGGTTTATAAAAAAATACACGTATTACAAGATGGGCCCAATATAAAGTACCATTCACAAAACTTTTGATACAATAAATGGCAGCAGTGTTCGTCCAGCCCTTGTTGGCTTATAAAATAGGGTAATATCATCACAAAGAATAAAGTTATAAAAAAACTATTCTTGGCCTCCTCTAAATCCCAAAGCTTGATAGTACCACTTGCTGCTCCTGCCAAAACAAGTAAATGGTACACTTGCACCAAATTATTAACAGCTACCTTCAGCTTCTCGTGAACTTCTTTAACTGTCTTCCCATTCTTCTTCTTCCTTAATTTAGTTATGCCTGTCTTTCCTGAAGTATCTTAGCACCTTCCTATCAAAAAGAAAAACAGAGCCACCTAAAGAGAAAAACACGCATTAAGAGCAAATATCTAAACATGAATAGAGAGAAAAGCAAGTCACTAGCTTTTCCTTTTAAGGGAGTAAAAGTATCTACAACAGATGGCTCCAATCATCAACAGTGATTTCGGGCCGCTAGTCTCACAATGAACAATGTATATTCTTCCAGTTACTTAGAGAACAAAATCCACATGGAATATGGGAATATTCTTATACAACCTTTTAGTTTCTTACACAGATGAGATTCTTGCAGGACAAAGTTGGTCCACGGAAAGGCCATTTACAAAGTCTAAATAATTAGGACATCAATGAGCAAGCTGAAAACCAATAAAACATTGAGATGAAAATATTTTAGAACAAGAAGCAGCATGTTACTAAATGAAATCATTTCCTTGACAACTATAATAAAGAAATTCTTTAGTTCCTACAGAAAAGACATTCATGGTTAGTCTAAACTCATATTCTCTATAATTTAGCTTAAATTGAGAGTATAAATCTTACAACTGAAATACTCATTGAATCTAGGGCATACACGCAAAAACTTTACAAACTACATCAAAACCAAAGATCCATAAAGTTTTACTCTGTAGAGTTTCTATTACGATATGCCAAGTGGCATAGCAGAAGGAAAAAAGTATATGAAGTTTCAAAATAGAATGGAAAAAATGAAGAAGACATATTGACTGGCCTACATGGAGCCTCTGGGGTTAAATGGAACATCCCGTGGTTCCGCAGGATTTCACAAATCTCACTGAACTATTCAATTCACTATAATAGAACAAACAACTACTCGAGTGTCCTGTGTTCTCCACTTTTCTGCTTGCAGGAAGTAAATATTGAAGATACTATTCAACCAGTGAAGTTTGAAGACCAAATCAAGGTAAGACTGCAGAAAATCAAGAGAGAAATAATATAGCTAAGCAATCACAAGAACACATCTATCTGTATTGACAACAATGCAAACATTTTCTAGTATATCCATCCTGGAGCTTTTCAGCCACCCTAGCAGATATACCAATTTTCTAAAGAACACCTTGGAGATCAAATAGCACTTTTAGAACCTAGGTTATGTTAAAAGAAACCCAAAACCTTTCACAATAATTTATCTAGATGTGATTCTCAAAGAACATAAACTTCCCAAATCCAACTTCTTGTGAGAAGTTCAATTCAAGATAGGGCATTCTACCGTCCTACGGAACAAACATGTTCTAGTAAATATTAGAGCAAAGCTATGTCCTAACTGAATTTCGATCAATTACAAAAAGTTATCAAATCATGAGATCATAAACATCTTGAACCACAAGTCCGTCAAAAATAACCTCTCTATAGGTAGAAGTAAGGTCTGCGTATGCTCTATCATCCCCTTATCCCACTCTATGGGAATACACATCAGATTATAAACATATAGAACAATGTAAGCTATAACAAGTCAATGGAAGAAAAGGCTAGAATGAGGTATAATACAAAGCAACAGACTATAGGATTACCGTAAAGAATTGACAAACATTTCTAACTTAAAGAAGCAAAAAGATAAGCAGTCATTTGGCCTAGAAGAGTAATACATCCCACAGACCACATATCAACAATAGTTGAGTAATGAGTAGATCCCAACAAAGCAAGCAGTGGCCAGTGCGTAGGCCTACCAGTGAGTACACACCATGACACCAAAACTTCAATGAAACAGCTCCAAAACAGCACTGCACAACTTTTTTAAAGTAAAAGAGATGCAAGAAACTAATTTGTTATTTTGTGCAGTGCATACACTCCAAAAACTTTCCAGAACAACACTGCAGTATGCACACACCAAAACAACACTGCACACACCAAAACTTTAATACACTGCACACACCAACAGCTCCAAAAACATTCAAGAACAGCATTGCACACACCAAAATAGCACTGCCAACACCAAAAACGTTAATGCAAAAGTAAGAAAATAAGGTTCATGGCTCATAAATGCTTTGCTATTTTTGATGAAGCTGTTATCCAAAAAGCTAATTAGTAAAAGGCATCTTGATTTGGCAGAGAAATTTGATCGGTTTCTCTTTGAATCATACATTGAGGACAATAAAATGGTGAAGTGGTGTCCTAACACAGAAAAATAGTAGGAGGGATTAAGCAAGTCAAGATTTTCTGAATACCTCTAACCACTTGATGAGACAATGGTTGACGAGATGACTGATGAAAGAGTGGAGTCGGACTGTCGGAGGGTCGGAGAAAAAAGATTGCCTGGTGCGGTGGTGCCTGCTGGAGTTGGAGAGTCGGAGAAAAAAGAGCTGTCGCCAGTCGTCACTATCAATTGCGTCGTCGGTGTCGCGTACAGTGACTCAGACACTCAATGATAGTGAGTGACTGAGTGTACCGTCATCCGTCGCCGCATTGCACAAAGTGACTCACTGTCGTCCCTCGTCATCGTGTGCAGTGTGTGGTGTACGTAAGTGAAGAGAAGATTAGTAACACGTCCTGCCTTAAAATCTGCCCAAAACTGCTCCAGGAATGTTAATGGTGCTCTGGAGGGCTCTAGAATTCTCTAGAATACTGCAGAAGATTGAAGAATAGACTAGAGAAGCCTGGAAGGTTCCAGAGACTTGTAGAAATGTGTAGATAAGTCTTCAGCCATGTAAATATCTTAGATATTTTGTAGGAAGTTTCTAGAGAGTCATTTGTAGCCGTTGGATCAAGTTGATCCTAGCCGTCCATTGAGGAGGTGGAGTAGTATAAATAACCCTCCTTGGCATTCATTTGCAACCAAGAAAGTGACAAGCAATCAAAGCATTGTAAAACATTCTCTCTAGCAATTGAAGTATTCTTTCTTCAAAAAGCTCTCTTGTGTTTCTTATCTAGTATTCCCTTAGCCATTGTAGTTGAAAGGCTTACTAGAATTTGCAAGAACATAAAAGATTTGTGAGCAAATTGACTAGTGCCGCACGGAGGTCTTAGCGGATGTTCTAAGCCCATAACAAAGTGGTATCAGAGCGAGGTTTACTAAGGGAAACTATGGGAAGCGACAGAGAAGTCTATGCCACTAGCACTACCAACATTATGCTGGATGTTGGCAAGAAATGCAAGGGGAAGAAAAGCTCCACGAAGGCTAAGAAAGTGTCAAATGAACGATCACCAAGAAATGTCCTCTCACCCCCTGCCGCAGAAGTAAGTGACAATGAGCATGCCAAGTTATCAACAGACATCATGCCAGGGCTAGAGTAGGTCACTAGAGTGGAGACTGCCCGTCAGGCAGTGGAGTTGCTAGCCCATAGCTTGAATGAGATCGACGGCAAGTTCAAGACCTTGGAGAAGTTCACCCTTGAGGAGAATGATAGCATCCGCAAGGACTTGGACGTGCAGAGGGCAGCAGAAGTCGAGGTGAGAGAAACACACACTTCCTTGGAGAGTAGGGTTGAAGCCTTGGGGAGGGCAGGTTCATGGGCATGCTGTAATCTATGACTGCAAGGATAAAGGAGCTCGAGGAAGTTGTCAAGGAAGTGAGATATATTGCGCTGACCGTGGAAAGGGAGGCCAAGATCGAGGCTCCCAAGCCAACAGTCTTTAAGGGCATCTGTGATGCACAAGAGGTAGAAATGTTCTTGTGGCACTTGGAGAATTACTTCAAGTGTAACAAGGTGAGCAACGACAAGACAAAGATTAACACGACCGTACTATACTTGACAGAGACGACGATGCTATGGTGGAACTGCAAAGATGCTGAAATAGGGAAGGGGTTATGCGTGATCAACACGTGGGAGCAGTTTAAGGTGGAGTTCAAGAAGACCTTCTTCCCTATCAATGTCGTCTATGATGCTAAACGGAGGCTTAGGGAACTGAAGCAGACCACCAGCATAAGGTCATATATAAAGGAGTTTACAACTCTCACGCTTCAGATTCCCAACCTCACGGAGGAAGATATGATGTTCAACTTCATGGACGGGTTGCAGAACTGGGCCAGGACATAGTTGGAATGATGACAGGTTTCTATCTTCGATGAGGCCATCACCAAAGCAGAAGCCCTAACAGACTTTAAGCATAATAAGGGAAAGGATAAGGAGATGAGGAGTAGCCATGCCAAAGGTGGGGGAGATTGCAGCAGAGGCATGGAGTCACACCCACCAAGGATCCAGGAGCGAGCTGACAATAGGAAGTCTAGATGTCAGGCCTACGCCGAGAGAAAGGATCAGCCGTCCAAGGGAAGCGACTGCTACATTTATGGAGGCCCACACGATTATGCAAGGTGTCACCAGATGAAGAACCTTAGAGCCATACTATGGGAGCACGAGAAGAAAGAGTCTCAGGACAAAGGACCGAGTTTGGGCACCACCCAAGTGGGCATGATTGGGTTATGTGCCACTACTGTGAAGCCAGTCGGTAAGCTGAAGGCTTACCTAAAGTAGTACATGGATATGACCCTAAACGGCAAGCAGGTGCGTGCCATGGTGAACATGGGCGCAGAGGATAATGTCATGACCATGGCAGCAACGACACGGTTAGGGTTAAGCTTTAAGCTGAGTGATACTCGCCTCAAGATGGTCAATGCCCCACCAATACCGGTATGTAAGTGACATATGACATGGACATCACTCTAGGCAAATGGCAATGTAAAACCAACTTTGTTGTTGCCCCCTTAGATATTTTCGACATTATACTTGGGAAGGAATTCTTCCGCCAATGCCATACTATGATAGACCCCTACCTTCAACGGATACTCATGTAGGAGAAAAAAGGGTCCTGTATGGTACCACTGATTGAGATTCCAAATGCGGAAGGGGTTACCCAACTGTCGGCCATGCAGATTATGAAGGGCCTTAAGAAGGGGGAGCCTACTTTTCTAGCCACCATCACAAGTTCAGGTGAAGATGATGGTGCTGCAGAAACCTTATCACCGAGCATAGAGAGGGTACCTGAGGAAAACAAGGACATCATGCCCAAGGAGCTGCCAAGACATTTGCTGCCAAGATGGGAGGTCGACCACAAGATTGAGCTGGAGCCAGGGATAAGACCGCCGGCTTATCCGTCATACCGGATGGCACCACTGGAGTTGGAGGAGATTAAGAAGCAACTGAAGGAGCTCCTATAAGTTTTCCACATCCGACCATCCAAAGCACCGTATGGAGCCTGAATGTTGTTCCAGAAGAATAAGGATGGTTTGTTGTGCCTATGTATAGACTATCGGACGCTAAGCAAAGTGATCGTAAAGTACAAGTATCCTATCTTGCTGATTGCTGACCTATTCGATAGACTTGGGTAGGCCAAGTACTTCTCCAAGAAGGATCTTAGAAAAGGCTACTACCAGGTACACATTGCGGAAGGGGATGAATCGAAGACAACTAGTATGACAAGGTATGTGTCCTACAAGTGGTTGGTGATGTCGTTTGGCCTAATGAACACACCCGCTACCTCTGTGCACTCATGAACAAAACATTTCATCCCTACATAGATGACTTTGTGGTGGTGTACCTGGATGATATCGTTATATATAGCGACAACTTGGAGGAGAATGTGTAGCACCTGAGGAAGGTCTTCCAAGTCTTGAGGGAGAACCAGTTATACGTCAAGTGGGAAAAGTACAAATTCCCCCAGCATGACTTCTTAGGTCACATTATCAACCAGGGCTAGCTGCGCATGGATAGGGCAAAGGTGCGAGCTATCAAGGAGTGGGAGACACCCACAAAGGTTACAGAGTTAAGCTTGTTCCTTGGGCTCGCTAATTACTATCGGAGGTTCATCAATGGTTACTCTGCAATAGCCATTCCACTCACCAAGATACTGAAAAAAAATAAGTCGTGGGTTTGGAGCAAGAAATGTTATGAGGCTTTTGAGGGCCTAAAAGCTACCATATTGGATGACCCAATTCTTGATCTACCTGACTTCTCCAAAATATTCGAAGTACACATGGATGCCTCAGACTATGCCAAAAGGAGGTGTACTAATGCAAGATAGGCACCCAATAGCCTTTGAAAGTTGCAAGTAAAACAAGACCGAACGATGGTATACTATGCAAAAGAAGGAGATGACTGCCATCGTTCAGTGCCTAAGAACCTGGAGGCACTACTTATTAGGTTCAACGTTGTTGGTTAAAACTGACAATGTTTCCACCAACTATTTCTAGTATCAAACGAAGCTAACACCCAAATAGGCTAGATGACAGGACTTTTTGGCCGAGTTCAACTATGAGCTAGTGTATAAGCCAAGCAAAGGCAATGTCGTAGCTGACGCTTTGAGCAGGATGGCAGAATTGGCTGCCATCACAACATCCTAATGCGATATATGGGACTCCATCAAACAAGGCTTACAGCATGACCCAAAAGCTTGGAGACTTATGGAGCTGGCATCTCAGGGGAAGACCTGATGCTTCTGGATAGAGGACGGTCTCCTACTCACCGCTGCGCGAAGAGTTTATGTGCCAAAGTATGGGAATATCAGGCCACAAATAATGAAGGAAAGTCATGATACCCTATGGGTCGGGCATCCAAGGCAGCGTCGTATAAGAACTTTTATCGAGGCAATCTATTTCTGGTCACATATGTAGGATGATATCGAATGTTATGTGCAGACTTGTCTTATATGCTAGCAAGACAAGGTAGGACAAAGTCATCTTGGAGGACTCTTACAGCCACTAGCAGTAGCCGAACATTCGTGGGAAAGCATAACCATGGACTTCACCGCTGGCTTGCCGAAGTCCGATGGGTATGGTACCATAATGGTTGTGGTAGGACGATTATCGAAGTATGCCAATTTTATGCCAGCCACAACTGGATGTACAACCAAGGAGGCAGCCCAATTATTCTTCAAAAATGTAATAACGTATTGGGGGCTGTTGAGGCACATAATAAGTGACAAGGACCTGCGCTTCACAGGAAACTTTTGGAGGGAGCTATTTGAGATACTTGGCACGGAATTACACTTCTCCTCAAGGTTCCACCCCTAAATAGATGGCCAGATGGAGTGAGTTAATGCCTTTCTGGAGTGCTACTTATGCAGTTTGTGAGATCACATCAAAATGATTGGGCCAAGTTGCTTGATGTTGCCCGATTCTCATACAATTTACAGAAGTGTGAAGCCATTGGCCTAACGGCATTCGAGTTAGCGATAGGCCAACAACCTCAAACTCCACATTCACTACTGCCCACATTCAAGGGAAAGAGTTTGGGTGCATACCTTATGGCCAAAGGTTTTGAGGATTAGTTGGATGCCTCTAAGTCTTATTTAGACAAAGTGGCCAAACAGATGAAGAAATTCGCTGACCGCAAGCGTCATCCCACAGGCTACAAAGTTGGAGACTTGGTCTTGGTGAAATTCAACCTAAGACAATTCAAGGCACTAAGAGGCATAAATCAAGACTTAGTGCATAAATACAAAGGCCCATTTAGGATCATTGCCAAGGTTGGCAAGATCTCTTACCAACTATAGCTACCACCATTATCAAAGGTACATCCTATCTTCCATGCCAATGTCCTTAAGCTATACCATGAGGATAAGTACGACCCAAGCCGAGGACAGTCGAGTAGGGCACCCATTACTATCACCGCTTCGCATAATCGGGACCTAGAAGCCATCATCGATTACTTTGACAAGCTGAAGAGGGAACAACCTGATACCACAATGTTCCTTGTTCACTGGAAAGGTCAGTCACTAGAGGAGGCCACTTGAGAAAGATATGAAGGCTTGTGGTAGTTTAGGGACAAGGTTCCGGAGTTCTTGCAACAACAACAATGTGTTGCGGTCGTCGCATCATCAGGTGGGGGAGAATGACATGTCCCACCTTAAAATCTGCCCATAACTGCTCTGGGAACATTTAAGTTGCTCTGGAGGGCTCCGAAATTCTCTAGAATAATGCAAAAGATTGAACAATAGACTAGAGAAGCCTGGAGGGTTTAGAGACTTGTAGAAATGTGTAGATAAGTCTTGAGCCATGTAAATATCTTCAATATTTTGTAGGAAGATTCTGGAGAGTCATTTGTAGCCGTTGGATCAAGTTGATCCTAGCCGTCCATTGAGGAGGTGGAGTAGTATAAATACCCCTCCTTGGCAATCATTTGCAATCAAGCAAGTGACAAGCAATCAAAGCATTGTAGAGTATTCTCTCTAGCAACGAAGTGTTCTTTCTTCAAAAAGCTCTCTTCTCTTTCTTATCTAGCATTCCCTTAGCGATCATATTTGAAAGGCTTACTAGTATTTGCAAGAGCGTGAAAGATTCGTGAGAAAACTGACTAGTGCTGCACGGAGGTTTTAGCAGAAGCTCTAAGCCCGTGACGTTGTGTTGCGTAAGTGAAGAGAACATTAGGTATTCTGGAAAGTCGAAATTTGGAATTTAGGATTGTATTTTTAAATTGAG
>JAOTQR010077852.1:0-11797 GCA_025774065.1 Solanum ossicruentum | reverse complement strand
CTCTATTTTTCTAGTTTTCAAATTATTTTAAATAAAGTTACTAAGATAAGATAAAAATAATAATATTTAATTTAATTTCAAAAATAAATATTTAAGTACAAAAAGCATATATAACCTAGATTTGGTCAAAAATTACGTGTCTACACTATTCATGAGATCAATAAATATTATCGGGGTATTGGTTAGACCAAAGGACATCACCACAAATTTAAAATTTCCATATCTTATTCGGAAGGCTGTTTGGGGAATGTCACACTCTCTTACCCTCAATTGATGATACCTGGACCGAAGGTCAATCTTTGAAAAGTGGCTAGCCCCTTGCAATTGATCAAATATGTCGTCTATTCGGGGGTAGGGGATACTTGTTCTTTATGGTAACCTTGGTGAGTTATCGGTAGTCGATGCACATTATAAGTGAGCCATCCTTCTTTTTTACAAACAACATCCGTGCACCCTAAGGTGATTTGCTAGGCCTAATAGAACCTTTCTCCAATAGGCCTTTCAATTGATCCTTCAACTCTACCGGGGCCATACAGTAAGAAGGAATAAAATGGGTTATGTATCTGGAAGGAGGTCTATACCGAAATCTATTTCCCTTTCGGGAGAAATATCGGGAAGCTCATCAAGAAAAACATCAAGAAACTCATAGACAACCAGAACCGACTCAATAGGAGGGACTTTAGACCCAACATCCCTAACCCTTACAAGATGATAAATGCAACCTTAGAAATTAATTCTCATGCCTTAAGACTAGAGATGAACCTACCCTTAACCACCAAATCATGACCTTCCTATTTAAGGATGGGCTCATTAGGAAATTGGAACTTAAAACTTGTGGGTTCTACAATTTAGGGAAGCATGATATGCATGTAACTAATCCATCCCAAGAATAATGTCAAAATCTACCAGGTCAAGTTCAACAAAATCACAAAGAAAGGGTTTATGCAAGATGGACACGGGACAACTCCTATAAATTCTCCTAGCAACAATAAACTCACCGATAGGGATAGAAACCTCAAAGGGTTCATATAATAATTCGAGACACACATGAAGTCTATTTGCAACAAATGGAGTAATAAAAGAGAGAGTGGCACCTGGAGTAATAAAAGAGAGAGAGGTACCCAGATCCAATAAATAATACAAATTGAAATCATCAACCTTTAACACATCGATAACAACATCGGGCGCCTCATCCACCCATTTCCTCCCTTAAAGAGCATAGAAATGATTGTGGCAGGGAGCACCTCCTTATTAGCCAACTTGTCCTCTTTGATCACTATGAGCACCTTGTCCTTGAGGATGACTTTTCTCCATCATTGTTTGGATAATCCAGAATCTTGTGGCCAATTGTGCCACACTCAAAGGAAGCACCCGCATCTGTATAGCATCTAGCACATGATTTTTTCCACACCTTCCACACTTAGGAATGATTTTACCACCATTACCACCTTGATCTCTAAGGTTGGGCTCCCTATTATTAACAAACCTTTGTCCTTGAACATTGGGGGACCCTTAGCATTGAAATTTGTGGCCTTGTTGGAATCGACCACCTTTAGCACCTTGAAATCCGCATAACAAGCCTTATTGGGCATTCTACTCCTCTTTAAAAGCTTTTATCCTTCAAGTTACTCGGCATATGTCATGACCTGAGACAAGTCCACTTCTCTTATGAGCATGGTGGTGTGACATTCTTCATTGATCAAGTCAGACACTCCCGACAAAAACTTGTGCATTCTCACCCTAGGATCGGCGACCAAGTGAGGATCATGCTTTGAAAGGATGTTGAATTTACTCGAATACTACCTAACACTCATAGAATTTGCTTGAGGTTCATGAACTCTACCATCTTTGCCTCCCTTAGTTCAATGAGAAAGAAATGGTTAAGGAAGGCGGTATTGAACTCTTCCCATGAGATAAGCTCTTCATTCCCGCTCTCTAGCTTCTATTAAGCACACCAAATTTGAGCAAGGACCTTGAGTTGATAGGCCGCAAGCTTTTATTTCTTCTTCGAGTTAACCCCTATAATGTCAAAAACCTTGTACACCTCATCAATGAATTCTCGGGGGTCTTCCTCTATCTTTGAGCCATAGAACTTCAGAGGATTCATCCTTGTAAAACCCCTCACCCTTGAGGCATGATCACGCTCAAACAGTTCCTCCCACTTTGAGGATAAAGCGATTGTTGTCAAATATATTACCTAACCATAGGTTAGGGTTGAATCCCAAGGGAATACGGTGTATTGCCACATTGATTCACCAATAATCATTTCAAGCATCAATTAACTCTATTCTCAATTGAAAAAGGGGGATTTGAAATTATTTATAAGAAACTAAAACTGTACTAACAAAGCGAAGAGACAATCAAATTGGAGAGCAATTTGGAAAATTGTGTTCCCTATGATTCACTAACTCAAACACCCTAGATAAGATAACCTTAATTAGGTCATTGCATGCAGGACAATAACTTAGGTTCTTCCAACCCTTGGGCAAAGGTGAAAATCGAATTTTACTATGGCGCTTAGCTGGCAACAATAGTTTGCCAACTAACAGTTATCTATTGTCCTAGTCAACCTCTCGTTGATAGGGTTTGGTTGATTAGATGAGAACACATCAATCTAATTTTGTCACCCATTTCCTTTTCTTATTCATCATTACTTTGATCAGGATCATGACATTAGGCGGGGTTTAATGTTGGCCATTATTAAACAACAAGCATAATGAAGGAAAATGGATAATACATGCAAATACCCAACTCAAGAAATGCAAATAATCTAGGTTATTAAGCAAGCTACTCATGGTTCCCACAACACCCAAGTTGTGGGGGTTTAGCTACTCATGACTTGGGCAAGAAGACAAACAATGAACGAAACACACATAATTGAGAAATTATCCAAGAAGAATGAAGAACAAGGAAACCCTTCTTAGAATCACAAGCTTGAATGATGCAATTGATTACAAGTTATTCCAAATCTCCAAGTTGAGTCTCCAAATTAAAACCCTAGTCTAAAACCCTATAATATTCTCAGAACTTCTCTCTCTAAAATCTCCCTAAAAATTTGTGGGATAATCTGGCTCTCTTCTAAAAGCCCTAACATATACGATTTACAAAAAGGTCCTTAAAATAATTAGAAAATTTAGGTCGGCAACTGTTATGACTCATAGCTACGGCTCGTAGGGTGACCTAAGAGTCGTAATCCAGTTTTCATTGTTAGCACTTGGCATTTTTGATTTCACTGCTATGATCCACCTCTACGAGTTGTAGTCTGGTATATGACTCATAGTGCCTTCTTGCAATCCACCCTTCCATTTCTTGGTCCAATTTTAATCAACACTGTTAATTGCTATGAGGCCCCCTTCTACGAGTGGTAGTAAGGACTATGAATCGTACCCTGGGCTCGAATAGCTGAACTTCAACTTCTTAGATTTTGATTTTGGAAACTGTTAATCTCTACAATCATTCCCTATGACTCGTATCTTGAGTTATAACTTGTAGTGGGTCTTGTAGATCCTCAAGTTCAACAAAATCTGCTACTTTTTTCCAAAATTAGACCAACCTATATTTTGTGCAAAAATAAACACAAAATACATAAAAACCATAAAATTCGCATTGGGAACACACAAAATCCCTTGTTTTAAGCATCAAATGTGTTGTATTTTGACAGCACGTCAACACCTTCAACTTAGAATAGTTGCTTGTCCTCAAGCGACGACTCAATCTAGATAGATATTGAGCAATACATAGCAATCATCCTACTGGTATATACCTTACTTAATTTCAACTCAGGTACCCATACTAGCATTTTCAAAATATGTTCATGTAGATACTAATCAAACCATAACGCATTGATGTATCTGGCAATCCAACTATGACAAGTTAAGGAGTATCAACAATTTACAATCACTAAATAAATCAAAAGCTAACCATGCAATGCAAATGCCCTCTCAAAAAAGAAGTCCTCTTTTTAACTCAATATGCCTTCAAAGTTGTTTAAGGGACTGTGCAAGCATACTCACTCTCACAAATGAGATTCATGCATGATGATCAATACCATAAGCTTGACCATATACTCACAACCCAAATTGTTGACTGATTGAATTAGGATCACTTTAGGACTTCATAGGCTTGTAGCATAAGTTCGTGGGGCTTTGGTGTGGCATTTGGGCAATTAGTGACTAAAGGCTAACCTTGAACTACATTTTTCAACACTTTCACCTTAACAACTCACCCATTCTTATATTGTTCTCCCTTACTCCTTATTTTCAAACTTTTGGGGTATTTTCTCTTTATTTTTCAGCTTGCCTTATTTTCAAACTTGTTTTTCTTTTTCAAATCATACTAAGGCATCTTTTTCTCTTACCCGGTACATGACTTTTTATTCTTTCTTTTATTTCCAACTCCTTACCTCATTTTTGCTATTATACCCCAACATAGGCCACCCTCAACTTAGACTTTTAGCCTGAGCTGAAGTACACAATATCCAATCCCCAAACCAGGACCGCTTTTGGTAGCCACCCTCAACTTAGGCTTTATACCTCAATCAAGGTTCACAATGTTCAAGGATAGACTAGGACCAATATCAAGGTAATTCACTTGATAAGGTTAGGCTAGCTCGGTATTAAGAAAGAAAAGGGACATGTAAGGCTCAAATATTTGGAACAAGGGGTAAACTTTATCATTTAGTGGGTTATTTAGGCAAAAGTGGACTAATTCAAAGAATAAGGGACTAAGATCCCTTCCTAATCCATCCAATCTCTAGTCTAACTCAAAGTAACAGGGAAAGTTCTGAATCAGTACATAGTGTATGAACACAATAAAATTAGCTCACACGGATATGGCATTGCATACACAACCTACATAGACTCACAGATGCGTCAAGCATCAACTTACCTTCACTTAGTCAGAACAAACATCGCCAAATCATTCAAACATGCATGATCACAAATAACTACTAACCAACAAAAATTTTCAAGGGTACCAATTTTGCAAAAGTTTTCATAAACCATCAAAACCATGTACATGCCAAAGTTTAATCACTATAGTCCACAAAAATTATCCACAACATCTAAAACATGCCGGTTCAACATAAAAACAAAAATCCACTAGGCAAAAGAATACATGTAAGAAAAGCTTGGGATATAAAAAACTAGAATAGTTTTGGACTAAAGCCAACTCAAACTTCACCCTAGTATATAACTACCCACACCCTACCAAACAAATAAGTACTTTGTCCTCAAACGTACAAGGCAAAAAACAAAATAAGAACAAGGGGTCAAAAGTCAAACATCAAATGGTGCCTAATCACCACCTCCGGCTGTCCATGAGTGTCTCCCTTCTACTGGGTAGTCTATGTTGAAGCCGTGCTGGATTAGGCAACGCCCTAAAACCTCTCAAGATCTAGAGCTTTCCTCAGCTCCTCTTCCTCTCTCGATCTCTGTAGTACGAACTCAGTGATTTGCTCTTCCAGTTCCTCATCCTCCTCGGAGGTCTTCTGCCATTTATCCCCCTTCTCTTTATCAGTCTCCTCCAAAAGTCTCTTCCTAGGAGCACACGGTGGACCCTTCTCGAACATGTCAAATGGTGGCTCATCTATGGATGTAGACTCAGGTACTGTGATCGGAGCCACCAATGATGCAATCAAATCAACCTTGAACTTCGTCAAATCTTGATTGAGCGTTGATAAATCTTCAGGCTGGGTCTCAAGAAGTCTCTTCTGAACTCTCGCCTCGAAGGCATCGACTTGGGCATCCATTGCAGCAACCCTCTAGTCAAAAATTAAAGTGGTGAATGTCTTGCATCTATCCTCTGATGCTTGAACTGTTTGTTTGACCCATGGCTTAATCTGTCGTGTGAGCTGAGCTAGCTGGGCCTCTATCTGTGTTAATTTGTTAACCATAGCTTGAAAAGCAATAGCAGACATAGTAGGAAAGTTTGCAAAAAGAACCTGAGATGTGGATGGCTCTGGTGCAGGTGTGGCTGTGGAGGGACCCATCTTAATATCAACTGCCTAATGTTGTTATGATACCCTATCAATAGTAGTAGCAACTGGAGTAGTGGTGGCAACCATCAAACCCTCGACATATGGCTCAGGAGTAACTGTCTCAGGCATAGGAGGAGGTGCTACCCACTGGAGCACCACCGGGTTCTCATCAGCCTTGATCAGGCTGGGATCCATGGTGTGGAGGGCCTCAACATAAGGATCAAGATGTAGGGAAACTCACACTCTAACTTCCATGCATGCTCTGTGGTTCAGTACTGAAAAAGGCATGCATGCATTTTTCGAGAGTGCTGACTCATGGATCTATTTAGAAATCAGGCCGACCCCAGTCAATATCATAGCCAGCTAGGATGCAGGCCAGTAAAACTGCTCGCTCCAATGTAATGACATTATCTATAAAGGTGGGTCTGATACGAGACCAGATGATAGCCCACCAAAAATTTGGTGGGAAAGGAAAGAGAGGACTTTACGATGTGCTCTGTATGTGTAGTGACCTATGTAGGTTCAGGGCTACTCTCTGTCATCTGGCGGGCCACCCTTCTCAGAAACTCGGTCTTCTGGTCCACGTTTTTTCCTATCACAACCCATCTCATCTTGTCTATCCGGCTGTCATTCTCGATTGTGGACTCCGGTGCTCTATAAGCCTAAACTATATACGACGGATCGTCTCCTTTGAGATGTCAACTCGCTGGCCTCACACCAATGCCTCTTAAAGTCTGGGTTGCTCAATAGCCTTCTTCCCCTGGGGAAGATCTCATAGAATAGTAGCTGCGTAGAACTCTTGCACCAGAACCGGAGCATACTTGCCCAGCTTCCTTGTCAACCACCTGAGCCCATTTCGGTCTATCTCAGCCTCCAATGTTGGGACATGGCTCAGGCCTGAATCTACTAGCCGGGGCTCCTCGTAAAATGGTCTTACGGGCCTCTCCTGCCCCTTAGGCTCTAGCCCTTGTCTGTATATGAACTCCATGCCCACGATACCCCATCGACGATATGAGGATCTATATCAGAAATAAACGGGGCAATTAAGGACTGGATTGCTCCTCCGTCCCAGGGCACGTCATCAGGCTCAGACCCATCTTCACTTCCCTCCTCATTAGACTGGGAGGTACTCTCAACCTACATGGGGTCTGAGCAGCTTTGACTCTCATCTGAGGTACCTGTGCCTCAGGGTCTATCCAGACATGGTGGACCTAATTTGATCCATCAGAGTGATCCTCGTCCGAATCTTCATCGCGAAGCCTCTGGTTGAATGCCCTAATAGCTGCATTGTGATTTTGGGGGGCCATATACCTTAAATTAACATGATAAACCAACAATTAGCCCCAAACCATCTGTAAAAAAAACAAAAACAAATAAAAGAAACATGAAGGGAACAAAAACAAAAAAGAGTAAACGCTAAAAAATCAACACTGCATCAGTTGCAGTTGACAGAAACGAGACCTTGGTGAGACTCATAGTGAAGACTACGAGTCGTACTAAGGCCTCATAGTCCTCAGGTGTCATGCCCCATTTTCAAATCGATCGAAATATTTTGCAACATCATGTGACTGTGCTCTCTGGTTTTTGAAAAATATATTTCGAGTCGCCACCTAATTTTAAGGAAAATATTAAGAAATCATTTTGAGAAAATGTAAATGTAGACTCTATTTTAGTTTGCAAAATCAGTAAAAATTCTAGGTAAGAGTTTTGGTTACTTGAGGGGAAGGTGTTAGGCATCCCTCAGAGCCTATCCGAAGATAGTCCTTAAACCTATCTTAGAAAAATAACTCGTTATAATTATTCATTTTATTTATTTTTGAAATTAGTGATAAGAAAATTTCATCAATTATAAAAAGAGCAAAAATACAAGGTATGTCATATGTATGTCTATAATATTCGTAGAAAACTTTAATAATGACATATTTGCTATACAATAAAATTGACAATTAAGTAATAAACAAATAAACTATAAATATAAGAAAGTTTAAAAAAATATAGATGTTTGTTTTAAATCAAATGAATAAGTGAGCATATAAAAACCTATTGTGAACAATATGTTGAAACGTTGGGTGTGAGAGCTTATTAGAAAATAAATAAATAGATAAATAATGGATAAGATGTAAAATATAACAATATATGCAAATTGAGTAAAATTAAGAGTGATATTTTAACAAATAAAATAATAAAATACTTAAAGTAAGACAATATTAAAAAGGTTAAAATTTATATAAAACTTATTGTCTTATATACATTTGTTATGAAATATATTTACGAATGTTGTTAAAAAATATACGTGGGTTCATTATTTTATTTATGGTGTTAAAATAACAATAACTATACATGGTAAAATGATAAGATGTAAAATTTATATTTATAAGTAACTAACATTCGTAAAAGTATAATAATGGACTTGTGTAAAATAATATACCAAGTGTAGATAAAAATATATACCTTATGTATGACATATACATTTATATACCTTGTATATTTGAACCTATTACGAAAATTCTAAAATTTTGAAATATAAAATTAGAAAAACTGACAAAATACTTGAGTCATATTTAATTTTAAAATGATATAATAATGCCTTATAAAGAAACATATATATATATATATACACACACACATATACATATTAGAAAATCAACTAAAGGAGTTTAAATTAATCCAAATGATAACATTATATTGTATTTTAACAAAATCAATTTAAAACCTCAAGTGGCCTAATTATTGGGATTCATTCTATAATTACATTAGTTTTATAAAATATAAGGTCAATGTTCATTACGGTAAATAATTCATTCCTAAAGGTGATTATTGAGATAAATATTATAAAAAAACTTTGGCCTATTTCAAATCTTTTAAACGAAGATTATACAAATATTGTCAAGACTATACAACATGAACATTAATAGATTTGCTAGAGCAAATAATACTAATTCACAACACAATCTTCAAACAAACAAAAACGTTAGCCAATGTATCGACACTCACATGAAAAATATTAATCAACTAGTATGAGAAGAAATAGAATCGAACGACGATAGGGAAGGCCAAGAAATATTGACTTTTAATTTACGAGACTCTAAGCGACGATCCTAGTAAATGCTGGCCATATTTTGGGGCGAAACGAGTTTCAAAGTGAGAACTCCAACTCTCCAGTTGCACATGAAAGACAAAGGAAAAATGAGAATTAGGAATCATGTACCAAATCAATAGCAAAAAGTAACATATGAACAGTTTTATGCTTCGGAAAAATTCTAACAAACTTTCGTCCAACAGTGATAAGTTGGCTGGAGAAGAGGTGCAACTTTGAAAGAGGTTTTAAACACCCCAATTATTCGAACCAAATAGACATAAAGTTTATACATTTCATATAGTGAAGATTGAGGCAGTGATTAAGACTTATTTAAACAATAATTCAAACATAGAGATATAGTGCCAATACATTACTTGGAGATCAATCACAACACAAATGATGGACCAGCACCACTTGGATTAGAATCCAAGATAAGGAGAAGAACTTTAGCTATGATGGAAGAGGCCATCATATGAGAAGGTGCAAACATGGATTTAACAAAAAATGTTTCAACATGTAAATACACTCACTCTTTTGTTTTCGATTTTTTTTTTTTAAATTTAGATTTCATAATATGGGCATAAAACGAACACAGCCACTCAACACACTTATTACAAATCCCCTGATCATACCTGACTATGAATAAGACATTCTAATATATTACCTTATACATTCGCTCAAAATTAATCAAGTAAACAAAACCAACAGATGCTTTAAGGAGTAGTGAAGTACTATTTAAGACCATTATTCCAGTGTATTGTTTAGATGTTACGGAAGTAAAATTGATACTGACTAGAGAAGGCAGATTTTAGAAAAAGAAAAATGAAGAAAAAAATATGTATGAAATCACATAAAGAATGGAGAAGAAATAAGTACGAATTGAAGTTGTAGCCAACATTTTCAAGTTGCATATGAACTCACGGCTCAGCAAATACTCATTTCTTAAAAGTTCGAAGAGAAAAAAACATAGTAATTTTAGAACTCTTGGCTGTAAGTCATTAAAGGATACAAAAGAGCTTAAGTCATGATCAGTTAGTCAACTATAACCTTGAAATGCAGCAGTCCAGTCCTTTATGCTAGAAAGTCACTTTGGGGTTTTTCTAATTACTAATCAAGAGGTAAGAACAAGAAGAAAAGACTCATCCAAAGTTAGTTTTAAGAAGATGAGTGAACTTCTTAGGACATAAAAGAGAGCGAAAAATTAAAAACGCAGGAGGACGTTTGCAAAATTCTCTTGAGTTTGATCATTTAGTGAATAACTAATACAAAGTTGGCCTAATTTGGAAAACGATATGTAATGTGCTCAACAGGACACAGGCAGAACCAGTTGAAATTGATTATTTTATCAAGTCCCAGGACCCATTCAGATAGTAAAAACTTTTTTATCTAGATTTGAAACTTAGTCTTGAACCATTTCCTTCTGACAACAAATTAATGGATTCATAGACACATTACGGACAAAGCCATACTTACTTTAAAAACCAGTGAAAACTCACAAGAAATATCTAAAGAAGTAGAAATCAAACAAGATGTTTCGCATCCAGTGACTCAATAAGATGCATAACGTGGAAAAGAACTGATAGATAACAAATATTAACAGATAAAGCGACAATATATTCTTACATCCATAACTACATCTTATTTCTTGAAGCTGAAAATAAACGTAAGACAGTGGGTCATTACTGACCTTGTGTGGAGCAGCAAACTAGAGTTTTGAACTCAACCCACAAGCTTTCCCGAACTCAAAATTCGAAGATAAAAACAAATAAACCAACAGAAAGTAATGAAACAACTCTCTAAATAGAACCCCGAAAATATTTCCTCTCTGTTTCCTACTGCAACTGTATTTTGAAGCTCTTATATGCTTTTCTCTCTTTTTAAGTACCTTTCTAATGCCAACGTTCCAATGACTCAAGAAGCAAAGTGCAGTGCCCTTTTATAGAAGAATGTTGGCCTTCAACTGGCTGTTATCAGTGAAGAATCAAGAGTTCTAATTTTGAATTCTTGAAAATACAAATTTCAGAAGACGAACAAACTAAAAGATGAGGTGAAAAGAAAAGCCAGCCCTAAAATAATCTCTTTTCAGACTAATTCGTAGGGATGAGCGGTGACTTAAAAGCTCCAATCCTAAACTCATCGGATTAGGGAAGCAGCCGGCTTGAATCTGGTGTTCCTCCGTGTTTCTCGCCTTTTCAGGCGTAGTAGTAGGGGGGAGCTTTTGAGGCTTGTTTCTGATTTTCAGAAGATGGTAGAGGACGCAAAGTAGAGAGGAAAGGAGACGATTGATGGGGGATGGAGAAGTAAGGTTTTGACATGCCGAAATTTTCCATTTTCCAGCGGTCCGAAGGCAATGACTCGTCTAGGTAAGATGAAAAGGTGATAAGCGTTAGTTTATCTGGGTAAAGAAGAGTTTCTTTTGGGAAAGAAGAAAAGGAATATTGGGATTCCCTTCATCTGCAGAAGTCATCTGATAAATATGAGCTGTCCTATTATTTGATCAGACGACTAAAAATGGACTAAGAGTTAATATATATATATATATATATATATATATATATATATATATACAACAACAACAACATGCCCAGTGATATCTCACAAGTGGGGTCTGGGGAGGGCAGATTGTACGCAGACCTTACCGCTACCTCATAGAGGTAGAGAGGATGTTTCCTAAAACCCTCAGCTCAAAACCCATAAGTAGAAAGACTAGATATGACAAACTGCAATGAAAGATAAGGCAA